>JABUQX010095740.1:0-7500 GCA_015478945.1 Trachelipus rathkii | reverse complement strand
CACAATTCTAATTAGTCTTTGGCTATCATAAATTTTGGTTACAGGTCACTCTTCTCGCCTATGAAGTTCTTTACCAGCAAGAAAGTTAGTCTTCAAATACCAAATTATTTGGCTCTTAAAATCACAGATGCATCTTTTTATGGGCATCAACGAGTTGTCCTCTTTAGAAATACGATCAAACTACCGTTGAAATCATGATACATTGTCGTGCAATCTGGAGAAGAACAGACAAGGAGAAGATTAACAAAAGAAATTGGCAATTTTTTTTTTTACTTCAGTTTACTAATCACGAATAACATGGAACTTTAATTTATTATTCAAAGGTTCTCACTATTAAACCATATAATTAACATCCAAAAATAAGTTTTTAAGCAATAAAACGCCAGAAAATAATTTGAGAATTTTTAACTTTTAACACAAAGGGTAATGGGTACTAACTTTTCTAAGTAAAACCACAATCTAATGGTAAAACAAGGTGTTTTATTTAGAAAACAATTCCTTGTTCATACAATTTTATGTTTTTTTCTTTCTGATAGCTATGAGAAAACATGTAAAGATAAAACGTATTTACACATTGGGTGGGTGGGGTTTTGGGTGGATGGGGTTGTTAACTTTACTACGTATCCTGTCACTGTGTGTTATCAAGATTTAATTTATTCAATAACCTTCGCAATACTTTTTTTTTTTGTTAATTAAATCTTAAAATACAATTTAAGATACATTTATTCAGTATTTACACTTAGCAACAAATAATTGAGAGAGAGATGCTATTTTTGTACTAAAAACAAAGATGTTTTTTATTAAATCTTTTTTACATTGATTTGCGAAGAATTAAAAGGAAAATATATTAAATAAGATCTTAATTAAATTTTATCTGATATATATATATATATATATATATATATATATATATATATATATATATATATATTATATTATATATATTAATAATATATATATATATATATATTATATTATATAATATATATAATATATAGAGAGAGAGAGAGAGAGAGAATAAATTGCAATGGACGCAATATAATTTTGTGTTGATAAAACACCCCTAGAATATTTCACCCTGCTTGGAATCGAACCTGGACCCTTGCACGTATTCGATTCCCAGCAGGGTTATTTTACATGGTTTTTATTCAAATATATATTATATATATATATATATTATATATATATATATATATATATATATATATATATATATATTATATATATATATATATATATATATATATATATATATATATATATATATATATATATATATATATATATATTCATCTTGGTACTTTTTAAAGTTTTCATATTTATCCTTAGCTGGAAGATTTTGGAAACGTCTTAAATAATCTAATGATGTATTATATCTCAGATCGTGAGTATGTCTTCCTTTCTCTCTGAATCTTAGCCATAATCCTCTACTCTTCGGCATCTGGAACCTAGTTTTTGATTTCCTTCCTGGTCATTTTATACAGCTGTTGTGGACGACCACCGTTTATCCTTTAAGACTATTAATAATTGTGTTCCTCAGGATTGTGACTAATCCCAGCTCTTTTTGTACCTTTCATTAGTGACCTTTTCTCTATAACTTCATCACCTATTTACTCCTATGAAGATTATTTTAACCTTTATTACTCCTTTATTTTAAAAGGAAAAAAATCCTCTCATTCAATAGCAATTAACTGATGCTAGCATGGTTACCTTGGAGCAACTAACTTTTGATTTTTCTTTTATATTTAAATGGGGCAGAGGGTATATGGTTGTTTTCAAAATCTCAAAAAATCAATTACTTCAAATTTCTACTTTATTTTCCACACGATCATAAAATCATTGAATGAACACGACTAAAGCCTTTGTTTTTATTCTTAATATTATTGGTGTTTCTTTTCCCCGTGAGATGCGAGGTTTTAAGTCTAAGATGACGAGCGTTCTTCTCAGCTGTTTGCTTTTTATAGAGGTGTCGCTCGCCCCGGTATGGAATATGCTTCATACATCTACATCTGGGGTAGTTCCACTCATACACCTCTCCTTAAAAGAGTGGAATATGTGCTTTTCGTTCTTTCAACATCTCCACTCCCCTACTGATTCCCTCCCCCTTCTCTCTCTCTCTCTCTCTCTCTCTCTCTCTCTCTCTCTCTCTCTCTCTCTCTCTCTCTCTCTCTCTCTCATCTTTCGAAAACTTGTTGTGTCCCTTCCTTATAACATTGCTTTCAAACTTTTATCCAAAATTAAACTCTTGGTCCTGATCTTAGCTTCTGATTTTATTTTGGACGATTACATATCTGTACCTCCTTCTTTATCCCCTCCAACTCACATGTGATTAACATTATAACTTCTTCTAAAGATATAATTTCCCCTCTCTTTGAGTTTAACACTAAGGTGTATTTTTCCATACTTTCTTTGACTTCCACCTTTCGGATGCTGCTTATTAGAACAGTCGGCCTTTAATTTGACTCTAGTTTGGATGTAGGACTCTGGCCTCTATCCACCAGGGGTTATATATATATATATATATATATATATATATATATATATATATGATATATATATATATTATATATATATATATATATATATTATATATATATAATATAATATTATATATTATATATAATATATATATGAAAACATAATAACTTTGAAAATTATCAAAGTTTTTAAGAAGCTTCTTCCGGTGATTAATAATAATAATAATAATAATAATAATAATAATAATAATAATAATAATAATAATTATAATAATAATAATAATAATAATAATAATAATAATAATAATAATAATAATAATAATATAATAATAATAATAAATAAGTAAAGTTTCTTTAGTTTAAAATTGAATATAAAAAGAAACATATAAGTTTTCTTATTGCTCCTAATTTTCTTTTTATTTCCTGTTGAGTTAATTTAGACAGATTCACCTTTCACTTAACCTTTTTTTTATTTACAGTTATCACTAGCCTTCACGGGCAGTGCCCTAAACGAGGAGAGAGAGTTAAAAATAATAAAATAAGTGACAAAAATAAAGACCCATGCTAACCCCCTCCCCCCCCCTAACACAGATTTCACAGGTGAGCACAGACGTAGTTGTGTGGTATTAAAATAACGTACTAAGGCGTTCTATCTTCGATCTCAATCCACCAAAGAGCGATTAATCTCATTTGATTTGGAACTTTTTGTGGCTTTTTTTTTTTTCACTCGTGGATTTTGCGCCCTATACTACTATTCTCCTCGAATAGGATATTAGTAAAAACTTTTAATTTAAAAATAAATTCCTAGTCAATGGTTTATAAAATTAAAATAACTTTTAAAAACATTTCTTAACAACAATTCTACTACTACTACTACTACTACTACTACTACTACTACTACTAATAATAATAATAATAATAATAATAATAATAATTAATAATAATAATAATAGTAATAATAATAATAACAATAACAATAACAAATAACAATAACAATAATAATAATAATAATAATAATAATAATAATAATAATTAATAATAAAATAAAATAACAATAATAATAATAATAATAATAATAATAATAATAATAATAATAATAATAATAATAATAATAATAATAATAATAATAATAATAATAATAATAATAACAAATACAATAACAAAAATTAATAATAATAATAATAATAATAATAATAATAATAATAATAATAATAATAATAATAATAATAATAATAATTCAAGCAAAGGTCCATCATCTGTTTTTGAAACAAATATTTAAGGTGACAATAGTAGAGCAACGGACGGGAGGAGAAGAACAAGAAATCGGGAGAAAAATAAGAATAACAATAAGAAGAAATAATAATTGTAGAATAGAAAGAAAAAGGAAGTAAAAAAAATATTTATTCGGTTGATAAAACTTCTTCTACAGTATCACAAAACATTTACACCCAACTATGCAAATTATTTTTTTAGTTTTGTATTTCAGCATACAAACAAGCACACACACTCACACACACACACACATACACACACACACACACATATATATATATATATATATATATATATATATATATATATATATATATATGTGATAATGTATATATATATATATATATATATATATATATATATATATATATATATATATATATATATATATATATATATATATATATATGTATGTATGTATGTATGTAGGTGTGTGTGTATATGTATGTGTACTTGAATATGAAGCGCTTACTAGCATTATTAAAGAACACATCACCTCCCTTCTATCACACACTGCACACATTGCACTAGTGCACTTACACACATTTTCTTTTTTTAATACTAATTTTAGGATTGTGGCACACCATGTAACTTGAGAGATGCTGCAGGGTAGTCGGGTCGGTATAATTTTTTGGCATCTCCAGCTCTAGCTCTGTCATTTTAAAGTTGCCGAATTATGGCTCCATTAAAATTATCCTGATCTAGTTCGGACTTCGGACTTCTTATTTTAACTTAAAATTACAAATAGGAAAAATATTTTAATATAAATTTTTTTTTGACTCCAGCTCAAAGTTGACCCCCCAAAAATGTTTTTGACTCCTGCTCCGCATCTTTGTGTAAATGTTTTGAGGTGGTAAATTTTACCCTCTATCTACTCCTTCCTATTATCACATGAGAATCAACTTTTTCTGGTGATGGGTTGTGACTTGTGCCACTAAGGAACTATCGGTTTGTTGTGACGCACAATTTTTTTTCTTTCATTAATTTCTACAATATCAGCAGCCTTTATACGAATTTTTATTTTGTTGAACACTAACCTCTCTTCCCATAGACCTCAACTCCTTTTCTTAATCGAAACTCAAGCCATTGAACTCTTCAACTACAAAATCTAGTCAGTTCCCTTGTACTCCTTATCCACAATTCTCATCATAAGGCAGATGTTTTGCGTGTATGAGCAGCTTAGTTGTTTGTCATCGTGATACTTAATTTGGAGTACTACGAAATTCTACCTTACGCCTTCAGCACTATTGCCAATCTATGACTTAAGTTCATCTGTTCAATCATTTATCTCATAACTCGACTAACTACATTTAATTTTTTGATTACGGTATATAAACTTCAAAATAAATCACATTCTCTCATTATTTCCTTTCTTCAAAATTATCATTCTTGGTTATTTCAGTTTCCACTGACACTCTTATCAATAATATCCTTGAGCAGTCATTTCAGACCTTGACCTGAATCCCTGATCCCCTTTGGAGAATAAATAAACTTTCCAAAATCTTTTAATTAATTTTAAGCTATTCGCATTGTAGTTAAAATTTCCTTAGAAACAGCCCCTCGTCTACTGCTAGGAAAGGTTTTTTGGAATTTTTGTGCTGCTGGCCAGACTTTTCGATCATACTACTTTGACTTCCACTTGAATGGTTCATGTTTCGGTGGAAGGAGTCCATCAAAATGATCAAAAGTATAACCTAGTTGATTCTTTCATGGACAATACAAGATATAGTGGTTACTAGTGTGTACTCATCTTCTTCTCTCCCATTAATATTATTAATTT
Organism: Trachelipus rathkii; assembly: GCA_015478945.1. Taxonomy (NCBI): domain Eukaryota; kingdom Metazoa; phylum Arthropoda; class Malacostraca; order Isopoda; family Trachelipodidae; genus Trachelipus; species Trachelipus rathkii. The sequence goes on along the minus strand of JABUQX010095740.1, from coordinate 1,971 downwards.
AACTTTAAACTAAATCTTAGCGTTATAATAACTTCTATTAGTAATGTATACAGTGCGAGCTCGATTTGATGATAAGAGTGAGACTGGTCGTTGACTGTGATCATCTGTGCAAAATGCATTCTTCAGAGAGATTTTATAATATAGAAAAAACATCAAGTCGTCAACTTATATTATATTTGAATGGGAGCATTCTTATCGTGCTTTTAAAGAAGCAGTGAGGTTACCAGCTCATAGGAGTCGCGAGAGAAAAAAGGAAGGACACTAACTCGCTCACTCGCATAACCATAGTGTCTGGTGTACCCTATTTGTATCATCATCTTTATTTATACTTGTGAACCACTTAGAATTGTTTTGTATAAGATGTATATCTTGCGTGTCCACACTTTTCCACTATACAAATATCCGCATTTGACGTATGAAATTCCGCTCAGACATTTGCCTCTATTATATTACCTTAAATTTACACTTTATTAGACTATTACCGATGCTTTATACTCATCCTCCACCTCCATCCAAAGCATGATGTGATAAATTGATTTTAATCTAACCCTAATAATTATGATGATATTTGCTATTCTTTAGCTTATTATTTATAACTACTAGTGAAAGTAAAGGTGAGATCAATGATTATGATATTCCTCACTTGATATTCTTCTTTCATGCGTTCTCTCTCTCAAATAACTGTGAGGTCAAATTCTTTAAACACTTTGCTCTATAGTATTAGTGTGACTTTCTTACTTCATATATATAATTATGTAATACTAATACATATTTCGACCCTTAATATCTCTGAGAAATTTATCACTCAACAACTAAATATTATACTATCTCTTTTTTCGTAAAAGGATAACTTAATTAGCCTTTTTAGTCTTTAATATTAATGGTAGTCATTTATCTCGTATTATCTTTTTGTTGAAAGTACACATTGTATTTTTATTATTATTGTTAAAAGCAAGTCTTTATATAAAGTCTAAAATGTTCGGGAATGACACTATTTATACTATATGATAATTCTTCATACCACCCCAATTTCTTGCTTTGCATTAAGGGATGTTTATTTTATATATACGTCATTGTACGATACGTTGCACATCTGGATATTAAATTTTTTATATACTATCTTAATAATAAGTTTGAGTTTTCATGTTTTCAGTTATTTGTTAGTTATAATATATATATATATATTAGTATATATATATTATAATATATATTAATTAATCTATATATATATATATTATTATATATATATATATATATATATATTATTATAATATATATATATATAAGTATATATTATATTAATATATATATATATATATATATATATATAATATAATAATATATATATTATATTATAATTATATATTATATATAATATATATATATTATATTAATTATATATTTATTAAATTTAAATAACAAAGCTAACTGTTTGGGAATATATTATATATATATATAATTTATTATTTATTAAATTATTTTTAGGTTGTGTTTGATACCTCATATATGTAAATGCAATTTAAGATGATAGATGTTTTGTATATATATTAATTGATTCAGAGTTTATCAACCCTGAATGATTAATCTTTTAATCAATATATCCCTCTCCGTGTAATTCGTATAGGGCCTAAAGACTCATGGTATATCTAGTGTTAGATTAATGGGCACCCTACAAAAATAGTGTGACCAAAATTTATTAATATTTGTCCAATTAAAATATAATAAAATAACCATTGTTTGATAAAGATATTTCATACAAGGTAACATTTATTGCTCAATGGAATTATTTATCAACAAGACCATAATTATTTGGTTTATTTTATAAGCTTTGAAGCTATTGAGGCGTAGGCCTATATATAAAGAATGAACATAGGAACATTTTAGTTACTGATATTTTGTCGTATAGATGAAATTTTCTTCAAGTACAGTTTTATGAGACGATTTTAATTAAATTGGTATAGAGTAAACTCC
>JABUQX010095739.1:10000-15350 GCA_015478945.1 Trachelipus rathkii | reverse complement strand
AAAAATATATAATATAAATATATATATATATATATAAGTAATATAAAATAATAATATAAATATATAAATAAATAATATTAATAACATAACTAAATATACTACAATAAATGGGGGTTAACCATTAATGAAATATTTACATATATTCCTACAATTTACTTCAAACGTAACAAGCATTATTTTGGTAATAGAATATAGGATCTGTTGCATCGAGAATCCACGATACTACAAATTTTGTAAAAGAACGATACCCATCGTTGCTGTGTGCATACTGAGCCGATTGCAAATGTTATTAAAAAAACGACATTTACTATTTGTTATTTGAGTCCAACACCATTTGTCCCATGATAAATTAGCTTAGGTTAATACAACCGAACATAACGTAGCCATACGAAACCTAGGACCTTTATACTCGAATTTTAGGTAAATAATTAGGCTAAGACACACCACTCCACACAACAACACACACACACAACACACACAACACACACACACACACACACACACACACACATACACACACACGCACACACACACACATATATACTATTACCTGTTCTCCTATATATAATATATATATAATATATATATATACATATATATATATATATATATATATATATATATATATATATATTAGTGATATGCAGCTGGAGCCACTAGATTTTGTCTAAAATAGCGGGAGTATGACACGAAGCCAGATATTTGAAAATGGAAGCTCAATGGAGTAATTCAAGCTTTCAAATTGATTTCCTTTAACAGAGTTTATCCCTATTTTGCCAAGAGGAACGAAATTATGAAATATTATATATTTCTTACATAATTTGCCTACTTCTATTATAATGAGGAAATAGTATAAACATCAAATTTCTATATAAAAAATAAAAATTTAATGAAAAAAATTTCAAAGTCGTTCAGCAGAAATGTCAAATGAAATGAGAAGTCGTAACATAAGATAGTTGAACAATGTTTTTAAAAAGAAACTATTATAGATTAACAGTTATAATGTCTCATTCACTGATATTTTTAAACGTTCCTATTCTTCCCTTTGTTTGATGGCATAATATTTTTCTAGCTTTAATTATCTTAAAAATATTTTCCTAGTTAATAACTATCAAGTTCATTAGAACAATTTTAGTATTTCCATGCGATTAACAGAGAAGAGGAAAAGTTTGAGGATCAATAGGCTTCATCATTCTCGAAACAATATTCTTGTGCATTTATGCAATGCAAAATATTTACTGCCCCTCCTTCAGAACACTATTATATATGTATTAAAATGTTAATTGCTCCAATATTCACTATATTTTACAACATAAAACGAAAATTTTACTTTTTTTAATTACATTTCTTAATTGTAATAACTGACGACAACAGTTTTAACACGTGCTTCATTTTCATCTTATGTTAAATTAAACCTTTTCATGCACACTTGAAAGTTGATACCGAAACCTCTAATCATTAAAAGATAAATAATTATTTTTTAATTAATCTTTAATAAAATGAGTAATAACTCCTTGATTTGTTTTTCGATTTGAAATCCATTTCTCATTATGGCGGAAAGCGAAACCAGTTGCGATGCAATTATCATTGCGGAGACTGTATCTGACCCACTTGTTTTGCAACTACACAAAATTGTTATATATATATATATATATATATATATATATATATATATATATATATATATATATATATATATATATATATTAGATATATATATAATAATATATATATATATAATATAATATATATAATATTATATATATATATATATAGTATATATATAAGCAAAAGTGCGGGGCTCTGAAGAAAAAAAAAAGATAATATATAATAATATATATAATAATAAATAATATAGATATATAAATATAAATATAATACATATAAATAAATAATATTATATAAATAATATATAGTATAATATGCAAATAGTGCGGGCCTCTAAGTAAAAAAGATTGGAATATTCTATATAAATAATATAAAATATATATATATAAGACATAATATATTATATAATATAGATATATTATATATAGATATATAATATATATATTTAATAAATATATAAAAATGGCCGGGGCTTCTGAAGAAAAAATATTGGACCCAAGCACCTTTCGATATTTGATTATATAGAGGTGGTATCTGAACCGATTGTACATTTTATGTAAAGGTTTCGAATAAAAATTATTTAAAAAATAAGGCAACGAAAATCAAATTGCTCATGATTTACTACACTCCTTCGCGCTTCAAATGAAGAAAACACTTCATATTTTTCAGATATCGAATCATCCGTAGCATCATTATTATTTTTCAAAAAATCCGATATTTTTTACAGATTATCAACGATCAACTGTTGCAGACAAAATTTACTTAAGATAATTTAAAAAAAAACCAAATAATTTTTTAAAACCATTTTACGAGATACAAAATTTAAACAAATAAAATAGAAAAATAAAAAAAGGATATATTAATATATATATATAAATATATATATATAATAATAAATATATTATAATATATAATATATATTGATATATATAAATATATATTATATTTATTTTACCGTCAATTCATCTAGGTAGGTCTAAGATTACGGCAACATAGATTAATCATATAGCTAGCGTCTCGGATTTAGTCCTGCTAATTCCAGAATGATAAGATGGTTAAGTATACGAAATTTACCTTCTTATAATTATAAAACTATCAACATGGCAGAGCTACATTGTCGTAAATCTAATAGTAACCATATTGATCGACATGCCGTAAACCCTGACCTAACCCAGATGCAATCTAGCGTTGCCTTAAACCTAGACCTAACTAGATGGATTGACTGTCCCAAAATATATATATATATATATATAATATATATAAATATATATATTATATATATATATATAATAGATATATATAATATATTATATATATTTCGTATCTTATTACATTTTGTTTTATTGTATCTTGAAACATAAAAGAGAGTCAGCCATTCACCAAATCATATTTATTCTTTTGTTATTAAGTAAAATTGTTTATAAAACGAAATCTTGTTAACATGCCCAACACGATCTTTGTACTGCTTCTATGTAATTTGTACCATAGAACCCAAAAAGCAATCAGATTTTGTCTATCTACTCTTGTTTGAAATACGCTATTTGCCTTTTTTAGCAGTGAAATCATCTTAATATATATAATATATATAATATAATTAATATATATATATATATATATATATATATAATATATAGATATATACATATATATAATATATAGAATATAATATATATATATAGTATAACTAATATAAATATATTATATATATTATACTTAAACCTATAAATAATAGAGAGAGTGGGTATATATAAATATATATAATATAATATATATATATATAATATATAAATATATATTAGTAATATATATATTATATAATATATATTATATATATATATATATATATAATTATATATATATAATATATACATATATATTATATAAATAATCATATATATATATAGATAATATATATAGTATATATAATAATAAATATAATAATATAATATAATATAATTATATATAATATAAATATTAAATATATATATATATATAATATATAGATATATATATATTATATTTATTTATATTATATTTATATATATATATATATATATATAATAATATATTTAATATATTATATAATAAAATATATAATATATATATATATATTAATATACCTATATATATATATTTATATATTATAATATCTATAGATATATATATATATATACTAAATAATATATATATATATAGTATAGATATATAATATCATATAATATATATATATAGTAGATAACTAATATATATCATATATATATTAATATATTATATAATATATATAAATATATTATATATATATATTATATATATATATATATATAATAATATATATAATATATATATATATGTATATATAATTAAATATATATATATATAATATTTATAATATATATATATATATATATATATATAATATAATATATTATATAAATAATAATATATACATAAAGTTATATATAATATATATATAAGTATATCACTCTATTAACTTTGTAAAAATTTTAATTTATGTTCGTACTTATGCTAAGATGTGCGCGAGCAAAAGCTAAGTCGAAGAAATTAAATTAATATATAAAACCCGTTCGTTGAGATATTCTTCAGTCAATCATTGTAGTCAGATAAAATTAATTATTAAAGAATTCAGAAGAAATCTCACTCAAGATACTCTCTCCAAAATCCTCCCGGCAAGAGAGGTAAAATTTAAGAAAAGGCTGCGACTCCGAATTTCGATCACAAATTTATTCCACCAAACGAAAGTCAGAAGGCAAGGGTAGAAAACCCTGAAAATTCTGGTGACTATCCCAAATTCGCCTAGAAGAGAGATTCTCAACAGAGGGACTTTTTATTACTTTTTACTTTATTGAATATCTCTACTTCATGTTAATAAAAAAACATCATTCAATATGGATTTCTAAATTACCATCCTCCTATATAGGGTGCTTGCTCACAAAAGAAGCCCACCAATCTAGCAAGTAACATCCCTATATTATATTGGTGAAACCCGAGAAGAACCCACCCACATCTTCAATCAACGCCTTCTGAAAAACAACAAAATGAAGAAAAAGATAAAAAAAAAAATAAAAAAATCTCAATCAGAACAATTGAAAAGAAAGTATCGAGCATATCACTCCAAAATACGAACTTCAAATTTCAATTTTTATAAAATTTTGATTTTATTTTGTGGCTTTTCAAAACTATCACAGTTCGAGGATTTATCGCTAGACATAGCAAACTTCCTTTACTGTATGGATTTCTTTCATCATTTAAGTTTGGATTATGGCAGAAACTCATTTTTGGATTCCACTACGAGACTCTGATTCCTTCTTCGAATTCTAAAGGTTCTCTGACCGCCTCCCTTTTATGTAGAGGAATTTTCAAATAAAAGACCTTAAATTCAAAGGCAACTTCACCTCCACATATGTAACTTCCTTTACGGTATGATTTCATCATTTAAGTTTGGATATGGGCAGAAAATCATTTTTGATTCCACTGCGAACCTTTGATCCTTTTCGAATTCAAATGTTCTGACCGGCTCCCTTTATGTTATGAAGAAATTTTCAAGAATTAAAGGACTTAAATTTCATAGGCAACTGTCGTCTCTACATATATCAAGCAATGTTTCTCTCGAAACTACAGCTTTGAAGACTATTTACGTGCGCATTGATCAAATCATGCATACATTAGAAACGCCCTTATACTGGACCTTTCCTGGATTCAACGGTTCGATCGATGGCCTATT
>JABUQX010095739.1:0-5000 GCA_015478945.1 Trachelipus rathkii | reverse complement strand
TTCCACATTCCATATTCCAACTAACGACCAAAGCGACTAACTCGACTTGCACGACCATTCTTTACTTGCCCATTCATTCCTACCTTCTTCAATTGTCTAGATTCCTCGACCAGTTTACCTTAAAGTGAATGCGATTTCACTATATTAAACGTGCATTTGGCTGATCACTTTCACACATTTGCATTAGCATTCGCTTTAGGTCTCTTCAATACCATATGTCTTAAAAATGCTGCTCTTTCTAACGCCGATCTAAGCGCCAGGTGAATAGGGAGTTTGAAGCGTTTTAAACACAGGTATAGAAAAGGTTTATGCGTGACTAGATCGTGCGACCTGTTTACCCCCTTTTGTGGGGGTTATTTCATTCTTAAACATGCATTTGATAGATCACTTTAGCATTTTCACTCGCGTCACTCTAGCATTCTTGTTCACGTTCGCCGCTCGTGTTCGCCGTTCGCGTTTGCATTGATGTATCGACATTAAGCGAACGAAGAGCTAAGCAACTGATGAATATTTTCTGATGAACTTGCATCAACTGCAGTTATTATTATTATAATTATTATTATTATTATTATTATTATTATATATTAATTATTATTATTATTATTATTATTATTATTATTATTATTATTATTATTATTATTATTATTATTATTATTATTATTATTATTATTATTATTATTATTATTATTAATTTAATTATATTCTTTTGTTTCTTCTTCTTTTCTTTCTTCTTCTTCCTTCTCTCTTTCTTCTTCTCTTTCTTCTTCTTCTTCTTCTTACATCATCTTCTTCTTCTTCTTTCTATCTTGTCTTCTTCTTCATACTTCTTCTTCTTCTTCTTCTTCTTCTTCTTCTTCTTCGTCTTCTCTTCTTCTTCTTCTTTTCTTCTGTCTTCTTTCTTCTTATTCTATCTTCTTATTCTTAATCTAATCTTATCTATTCTATTTTTATTCTATATTCTTTCTTCTCTTCGTTCTTCTTCTTCTTCTTTCTTCTTCTTCTTCTTCTTCTTGCTATTATATTTTCATTATTATTATTATTATTTTATTATGGATTATTATTATTATTATTATTATTAGGCTTATTATTATTAATTAATTAGTTATTATTATTATTATTATTATTATTATATATTAATTATTATCATTATATCATTATTATTATTAATTATGCATTATTATCATTATATTCATTAGTTATCATTAAATTATTATTAATTATCATTATTTATTTTTTATTATTATTACTTTATCATTATTAATCTATTACTTATTATTTTTATTTTATTATGTATTTTTAGGATTACTATTATTATATTATTTATATTTTATTATTATTATTATATTATTTATTGATTATTATTATTAATTTTTAGAATATATTATTATATTATTATTCTTTTTTATTATTATTATATTATTCTTATTATTTTATTATCTATTATTATTTTATATTATGTATTTATATTATTTGCTATGTTATTATTATTGGTTTATTTATTTATCTTTTATTTTTTATTTATTTATTTTTTATTTTTATTTTTTATTCTCTATTTTTTAGCTATTTATTATTATTATATTATTATATTAGTAATAATTATTAGTTATTATTTATTAATCTATTATTATTTATTATTATGATGATACTTTATTATATATTATTATAGTATAATTAGTATTATTTTACTATTATTATTATTAGTTATTTATTATTATATTATTATTATATTATTAGTATATTATTATTGATTATTATTATTATTCATTAGTTTATTTTTTATTTTATTATTATTATTATTATTTTATATTATTTATTTATTATTATTTTTATTATTTTTCTATTATTTTATTATTATTATTTTATATTTAATTATTAATTTTTGATTATTATTATTATATATTTTATTATTCATTTTATATTATTATTATTATATTATAATAATATTATATAATTATTAATTTATTTTTATTTTATTTTATTTTTATTTATTATTATATTTATTATCATTTATTATTATTATTACTCATTATACAATTATCATTGTCTATTATTGTTATTGTTTATCACTATTATTTATATTATTGATTATTCATATATTTTATTATATTATTATTATATTATTCATATTATTATTATTGATTATTAATTTTATTATTTATTATTTATTTTTATTATTATTATTATTATTATTATTATTATTATTATTATTATTATTATTATTATTATTATTATTATTATTATTATTATTATTATTATTATTATTTTATGATGATATTATTATTATTAATTATTATTATTTTCATTATTTTTCATCATTAGTTATCACCATTCTGGCAGGTATTTTTAATTGTTAATTTTTTATTCGTTTATAATTCATTATTATTATTATTGTTAATTTATTCATTACTCATTATTATTATTATTAATTTGAGCAGAAGATTTAAATTAAAGGTTCTGCATTTCTATTATCCTTCTACAAATCGTATCGATTTTTGGATCGACGTTTTAAGCGCAAACTCCCTCAACAAACAATGGAGTCAATTAGTGAAAAGAATGGATGAAAAGATTGAGACAAAAGGGTTACGAAAAAGGAAAAAATGAGCTTCACTATTAAGGTCCGCCATGATCGATATGCTGCGAGGGCTCTTTTTAAATCAGAAAATTTCTTTATCGAGTTTCTGTGCCTTTGATAAATATACATTGATTGGTAATACAATACATTGAAATATAATTGTTAATATATTTAAAAGTTACATATATACGGAATTGATTTAATACGACTTGTATTGACTTATGTTAGATCTACGTCTGGTTGTTGTGAAATTATTAATATTATTATTTTTTATTAATGCTTGAGTAGAAATTTTATAAAACAGAATAAAAATGAAAATTACGATAATGAACTATTAATTTTTTTTCAAAATATTCCAATAAATTAATTTTTATTTAATTTGAAACAACCACTCACAGGTCAAACATATTCATGTTAAGAGCTTTTAAATTAATTTAATGGCAGTCTTATAGTAAACGAAAAAAGCTAATTAATATCAATTTTTTATCAAGTCATTACAAAGTTGGATCTAACTTCGTATCCCAAAAGACTAACTATTCTGAAGTTTATATATATATAAAATATATAAATAAATATATATATATATATATTATATATATATATATATATATATATATATATATATATTATATATATATATATATATATATATATATATTATATATATATTATATTAATATTATTTATATATATATATATATATGTTATATATTATAATATAATATATATATATTATATAATATATAAGTATATATAATAATATTATATAATATATATCTAATATATATATATATATATATATATAATATATAATATATATATTATATATATATATTATAATTATATATTAATTATAATATATCTATATATATATATAATATATATATTTATATATATTATATATATATTATATATATATATTATTATATAATATATATCTAATATATATAGTATAATATATATATATATATAATATAGGTATATGATATATAGTACCAATAAATATATATTATCATATATATATATCTAATATATATATAATATATAGATATATGATATTCATATATATATATATATAATATATATATATATTATATATACACAAGACTATATATATTAGCTTCAATGAAGAACAAATAAAGTTAATGAAAAGCTTAATTAATTTTTTTTTTACATTTCTTTATAATGCTTTATTTAATTATTATATGATTTATTATTATTTTTGTTTGATTATTATTCTTTATTTTATTTATTATTATTATCTATTTTATTATATTATATTATTATTAATTTTATTATTATTATCTATTCTTAGATATTATTATTATTATTATTATTATTTTATTATTTTATTATAATTGATTATTTATTATTATTAATATTATTATTATTATTATATTTTTATTATTATATTAATTATTATTATTATTTATTGTGATTATTATTCATTATTATATATTTATTATTATTATATTTTTATTATTATTTTATTAATATTCATTATATATATTATTATATTATATTTATTATTATTATTATATTATTATTATATTATTTATTATTATTATTATTATTATTATTATTATTATTATTATTATTATTATTATTATTATTATTATTATTATATTATTGATTATTATTATTAGAATAAGTTGGGAGATTTTTGCCTTAATGGAAAAGGAAGCTATTATGGGATATTGAATATGGTAATGTAGTGATGAAGGTTCTAAGTTGTGAAATAACTTATAGATGTACGTAGTTTTCTGTTTCAATTTCCCACGGTTATTTTATTTGTCATGTTCCTTAGGGGTTAGACCTCATTTTTTTTATACTACAACAGAGACTTGGCTAATGAGGAAAACTGTAAACATGTGTTAATATACCAGGATACAAACTCATTAATGGTGATCGTAATAATTTATGAGGCGGAAATGCTTGGGTATTATGTGACCATTTGTATCGTTACTCAATAAAAGAATACAGGTATCTCTTGAAGCATGTGTGGTATTGGGATTGGAATGACGCGGGCTCTCGAAGTACTCATTGAAACTTGTCTATAACGTGATCCGTGATGTGTTGTCATATAGTCCACGTTTCCTTGACTTCACTGCTTTTTTCTTATTTATTTTGAGTATATAATAAATGAAACCGTTAATGACTTTCAATTGCTGATGAATTATTTGGTTCTGTAAAGACGGTTAAACTGTAACAACATAAATTGATCCACGGAAGGGTTATGCAACTGCACTTTTAGATCACGTTTGCATATTGCAATAGAACAGTGAACATTTATTTTCAGAGAGTACAATTGCCTTGACCATTCTTTTCGGGTCTTTGTGATTCACAAGAGTAGGTGGGGAAAGGATTGAATCGGGCACGGTATTAGGAATTTCCTCTGAAATGTAAAGAAACTTTTTATCTCTCTGGG
>JABUQX010095738.1:32500-51635 GCA_015478945.1 Trachelipus rathkii | reverse complement strand
CGGGGTGTATTGAACAAATTTTAAAAAAGTTAAAAATTGACAAAGGGTTTGGGATTGTTATTGAAGTTTTCTATAAGAATGATTATGTCGAACGTTTTTCAGAAACTTTTTTTTTCCGGTTAAAATGATATAACATGACGCCATGAAATACGGACAAGCATGGTTTGTTATATAATATAATATATATATATTATTATTATATATATATATATATAATATATATATTATATAATAATATATATTATATATATATATATATATATATATATATATATATATAATATATATATATATATTATATATATATAATATAGTATATATATTATATATATATATATATATATATAGATTATATAATATTATATATATATAATATATATATATTATTATTATTATTATTATTGCTTATAATTATAATTATTATAATTTTATAATTATTTAATAATTTATTATTATATAATATAATATTATTAATATTATTATAATTATTATTATTATTATTATTATTATTATTATTATTATTATTATTATTATTATTATTATTATTATTATTATTATTATTATTATTATTATTTTATTATTATTATTAATATATTATTATTATTATTATTATATTAATTATAACATCAAGTACAGTGAATGAAAAAGCAATCAATCAATTTAAATACAGATATTAAAAAAATTAGCTTAAATGCATTTGGAGAACTAAATTTGTATCTTTTTCGAAGAATGTTTTTCACTTGTCATAAATCATAAAAAAAAGACTCTTGGCCCAAGAGAACTCCTCTAAAAATAGAGTAACTCAGAGAATTATTAATGAGTATATAGCTAAAAATAATTCCAAAGATACAAATTATATATAAATATAGTATATTATATACTTAATATATATATATATATAATATATATATATTTGGTCAATGTGAATAGTGTGATTATATGTAGAGCGATGGAGTGTGAGGGAAGAATTTTGATTGTCACGTAAAAGGTCATGTTTATGTTGATAAAGATGACATGTGAAATCATGGGTTTCTCCAATGTAAAGGGAGTTGCAACCCTTGCAAGGAATTTTGTAGACACATTGTGAGAGTTCAGAAGGAGGGCCAGGTTGGTCAACCCTCACAATGTGTCTACAAAATTCCTTGCAAGGGTTGCAACTCCCTTTACATTGGAGAAACCCATGATTTCACACGTCGTCTTTATCAACATAAACATGACCTTTTACATGACAATCAAAATTCTTCCCTCACACTCCATCGCTCTACATATAATCACACTATTCACATTGACCAAATGACACCAATTTTCTATGTACAAAATTTACAAAAATTGAATCTTTTTGTATCACCAATTCAAATAATTACAATAAAATTAAAGGAGAATATAACATTGACACCATACAAAATAATATTTTGTGCACCACACAATTTTTAAAAAAAATCAAATCTTCCAAACTTTAAATTCTTACATAACTTAATATTTTTTGCTTTTGTTAAATTTTAGTCTTTTAACTATCACATCTGAATGAGGTTCCAGTATAGGAACGAAAGCTTATGTAATTTATATTTAAGTGTTAAATATTTTGTAAATTAAGAATTTTAGTTTAGCTTCGCAAAATCTTCTCATCGATTTCTTTATAAATCTAGAAACAAGGCCCGTTTACCTATATACAGTATATTTGTACTAGCGAATTAAGGGAGACTTTATCCTCAAAATCCATTAACTAACACCGACTTCAGGTAATATTTTTTTGCCATGAACAACTAATTTATATATAAGGGCTAAAAATAAAACTGATTATAAGATTATTTCTTTGGGGGGGGGGACTAAACATAAGTCATTTCTCGCGGGCTCACAATAAATGGCAATAAAATCTTAATATTCAAGAATTGCAAATGCTTTTTCACTAAAATACTCCTTATTTTGTGTAGTAATAAATTTCATTTAGACCACTTTATTTTTCAATCTTAAAATTCAGATATTTTTTTTTGACAATCTCTGAAAAGTACTTCCAAAATTTTTGAAGACAAAACAATTAATCACGTGTGACACCACCTTACATCATACATAAGCATTTAAAATAAACGTCAGTCTGTTTATGATTTTATATGCGTGAGCTTGGTACCAAATTTGAAGAAAATAAATCTGTTGGTTTTTTTTTAATGAATTTTTTTTATAATGTGAGAAAAAAATGAAGTGCTAGAAAAACGCAAATAAACATTTGGAAATATTATTCCTTTTTTCAGACGGCAAAAAAATATTTATTCTCTATATATATAATATATATATATATATAATATATATATATATATATATATATATATATATATATATATATATTATATAATATATATATATTATAATATATATATATATATAATTATATATATAATAGATATATATTATATATATATATATTTATATATATATATATATTATATATATATATATATACAGAGGTGGGCATCGTTACTCAAAAACGTAGTTCCGTTATCGTTACTCCGTTACTCGGAAAAAGTAGTTGCGTTATCGTTATTCCGTTTCTTTGAAAGGAAAAGTAGCGAAGTGCCGTTACTCCGGTTACTTTTCAGCGTTTCATATGATTATTAATTTAACGGTATCTTATGGTAATTTTATGGCTGTTGTATATTAAATTTCAACATTATCATTATTACTAACACAGGTAACAACTACCCTCATGTAAGACCCTAGCGCACTCAAGACTTAGTCCCTTGCATCCACGACGATTAAATTGCACCAGCCACCTTCCTGCCATTCACAACTTTCCTACTACACTCTGCATCATCCGTTACCTTTTTATCCAACATATATACTAGATATTTAAACCCAGATACTTGTTCCAGCTGCTCACCATCTAACATAACTTCACACCAAGGACTGTCTTCACTCACAACCATAACCTTACTCTTATCTACGCTTACCTTCAAACATCTCCTTTTGCAAACCCTGCCAAATCTCCCTACGAATCCTCTCAAATCTCTCAGATTCCCCACACAAAACCAAGTCTATTTCATATAATAAGTATGGCATCCTTCACTCTCTTGCCATTCTCCATCGTTTTAACCGAGGTTGTGGTGTCGGAGTCGGAGTCGGAGTCGGAGTCGGAGTCGGAGTCGCGGAGTCGGTAATTTTGAAGAGAGTGGAGTCGGAGTCGGTAATTTTGAAGAGGATGGAGTCGGAGTCGGAGTCGGAGTCGGAGTCGGAGGCGGAAATTTTTTTGAAACGACTCCACAACCCTGATTCTAATACCATCCCACCTCTAATTCTTTCATAAACCCATCCATATACAAATTGAAAACCAAGAAGACATAGCACATCCCTGCCCACTCCGCTATTAATATTAAAACAATCACTTTCAACTCACATATATTCACACACGCTTTACTATCGTCATATATACTTTTGATTCCATTCAGAAGCTTAACACCAGCACTAATATCAATAACACCTGTTCATAGAGCTCGTATTAATCATTTGATTCATTTCATACACTGTTTGCAATACAAAAACCTAATACAATTATTCTTCTCCTCTCTCATTTCTCAATCATTTTTTTCAATGTAAAGATTTGATCCACACATCTTCTACCACTTCTAAAGCCACCTTGTTCTTCACAATCAGTCCTTCAATTACTTGACGCATTCTTTCGACCAAAATATAAGTATATATCTTCCCTACTACACTAATAAACAATTTCCTTATAATTTCCTACAGTTTACCCTTATCTATTTACCTTATATAAGTACTATACTGCTCTCTCAATCCGTCGGAAAACTATGCTCTCCATAAACATTTGTTACACAACCTCCAAATCCAATCAATCACATCTCGCCTCCGCTTCTTGATCATTTCACGGTAATATCTCTATACCTGCAATTTACCATTCTTGTCAACTTTTCTCGCTGCTACACATTACCTCTCCGTAACAAATGACCTCATCCAAAATACTTATTCGTTGCAACCATCGAAACCCACACACATTCACTATCACCGCTTCATTACTGCCAAGGTTTTACAGATTTCTTGAAGTGTTCCCCCACACTCTCCTCACATCCATTCTATCAGTTACGAAAGCACCATCTCTATTCATTATTCGATGCAAATTCCCCTTATTCCTTACTATATTATATATACTATATAAATATATATATATATATATATATATATATATATATATATATATTATATAATATATATATATATATATATAATATTATATATATATAATATATATATATATATATATATATATATATAATATTAATTATATATATGTATATATATATATATATATATATATATATATAATATTATATATATATATATATTATAATAAATTAATATATATATATATAATATAATATATATATATATATATATATATATTATATATAGATATATATATATATATATATATATATATATATATATATATATATATATATATTTTTTATAAAAAGGATTTTTAGCTTGATCTGGTGGTCAATTGGCTATCAACGATTCAAAGAAAGTCGAACAAAATGTAACGGGACTAAAAAGTAACGGAGAAAAAAATAACGGAACTTATTCGAAGCGTTCATGAAAGGAAAAAAGAAAAAAATAACGAGTCCGTTACTGTCCGTTACTGAAAAAACTAGTTCCGTTAGTAACGGAGAAGGATCGTGCCGCACTCTGTATATATATAATATATATATATAATATAATATATATAATTATATATATATAGATATATATATATATATAATTATATATATATATAATATATATTATATATATATATTAATATATATAATTATATATATATATATATATATTATATTATAGGGCTGTATAGGGGTACAACTTATAATTATATAAATCAGTGATATCGAAGCAGGAGTTTAGAAAACTGTTCCGAGATGCCTTCTTTTTCTGGGTAGGTGGATCGGACTAGTGGTGCCTCCTGTACATTGTCAAACGGCGACGCTGTTGTCGATGGTTCGAGTCCTTCACGAGTGAAATTTTTATTCTTATTATTGAAAACTTGACACAACAAGCATGTTGTGCCCATTTCGGCGTTGCTTTACTTTGGTTGGTTGCTTCTGTAACCTATGAGCACCCAAGTAGGAGTTCAAGTACCCCCAGCAGGTGTTCCAAACACCCTCCTGTCGATTTAAATAAATACCGAGCCAAAGCAGTGGTACGGAGCAGACAAGATTAAAAAACTGTCTTCCAATATGCCTTCTTTTCTGGGAAGGCGGATTGGAATAGTGGTGGAGCCTCCTTACATTGTCTAATGGCAACGCTGTTGTCGATGGTTTGAGCCCTGACGCGAGGGAATTTTTTCCCGCCTTATTATTGCAAATTTGTAGCAAAAACATGTTGTGCCCATGTCGGCGTTGCTTGACTTTGGTTCGTTGCTCCTGTAACCAAAGGAGCACCCCAGCAGAATACCGTGTAGCCCCAGCAGTTGTTCCAACCACCCTCTTGTCGATTTAAATAAGTAATAAAGCAGTTGATATCGAAGGCAGGAGATTAGAAAACTGTCTTGATATGCCTTCTCTTTTTGGGGAATCTGTATCGGACTAGTGGTAGAGCTTTCTGTAACATTGTCTAACGGCGACGCTGTTGTCGATAGTTCGAATCCTGGCGCGAGTGAATTTTACTTTGTCTTATTATTGCAAATTTGTCGCAACAAGCATGTTGTGCACATTTCGGCGTTTCTTGACATTGGTTGGTGTTCCGTAACCCAGAACACCAAGCCAGAATTGCCAAGGTTAGCCCAGCAGGTTCCAACACCCTCCTGTCGATTTAAATAAGAACCGAGTTTAAAAGCAGTGATATCGAAGCATTAGTTAGAAATCTGTTCCGAGATGCCTTCTTTTTTGGTGAGGTGGATATTAAATTAAATATTAAATTTCATTTTTATTAAAAAAAAAATTTTATAACAATCCAGAGAATCTATAAAAAAACTATTTTCTAAATTGTGAAATTCTGTGACACATCTTATTAGCATTATGCTGATCCTTATTATGCGTTATTGAACATTGTGAAATTGTGATTTCCCCGTGGTATGGCTTGAGAGGTATGACGTATGATTCATCTATGACGTTGAGGATATTTATTGACTATTTCAAAAAGATTTCCCGCCTCTCCTCCCGAAGATGTTCTAATATTTATGACTGGCCATATATTATATATATATATATATATATATATATCTATATATATAATATATATATATAATATATATATAGTATATATAATTATATATTATATATATATATATATATATATAATATTATATATATATATAATATAATATATATATATATATATAATATAGTATATAATATAATAAATAATATATATATATATATATATATATTAATACTATATATATATATATAATTATATTATATATATATAATATATATATATATATATATATATTATATATATATATATATATATATATATATATATATATATATATATATTATATATATATAATATATATATATATATATAAATATACATAAATATATATATATATATATATATATTCCCACACAAACGTAAAAATTTTTTTTATACAGTCTCCCGCCTCCTTTTTTCTCTTCTTTTCTCTTCTCTTTTTCCTTTTCTTTTCAGGCTAAGGTTCTACATTTGAAAATTGATGAGCACTTCTTTTGGTAATATATTTCAACATAAAAAAAATTTCTTGAAAAAAAATTTAACCCAAAATCTTAATTTTGGCTCCCGCCCGCTCCCGCTCCGCCCCGGGTCCGGCTCCGACTAGGGTTTCTGCATACTATTTGAAAATGTTCAGCACGTCTTCTGTAATAAAAAAAAAATTTTTCAATTAAAAAAATATTGTTCAAAAAAATTTCAATATCGGCTTCCACACTCCAACTCCGAATCCGGATCCGACTAAGATTTGCACTATTTGAAAATTATTCAGCACGTCTTCTGACAATATATTTTTCTCCTAAAAAGTATTTAATGAAAAAAATTCATACCCAGGATCCGGCTCCGGCTCCGACTTCGGCTCCGACTAAGGATTCTGACTTATTTTTAAATTATTCAGAACGTCTTCTGGCAATAAATTTTTCACCTAAAAAATATTTATTTAAAAATTTTTCATACCTAGGATCCGGTTCCGACTCCGGCTTCAGCTCCGGCTCCGGATCCGACTAAGGTTTCTGTACTATTTGAAAATTGTTCAGTAAGTTTTTGACAATACATTTTTCACCTAAAAAATATTTCTTGAAAAGAATTCAACCTAGGGGGGGGATCCGGTTCAGGCTCCGGCCTCCGGCTCCGGCTCCGGCTCCGACATCGGGTTCGGCTCCGGATCCGACTAAGTTTTTGTACTAATTGAAAATTGTTCAGTTACGTCTTTTGACAATATATTTTTCACCTAAAAATATATTTCCTGAAAAAAAATCATACCCAGCATCCAACTCCGGCTCCGGCGCCGGCTCCGGCTCCGGCTCCGGCTCCGGTCGGCTTCGGCTCTGGATCCGACTAGGTTTCTGTTCTGTACTATTAGAAAATTGTTCAGCACGTTTCTTTGCATTAATTTTTTCACCTAAAAAAATATTTCATGAAAAAAGATTTCATCCCAATGATCGAATCCGGATCAGGCGCAAAGTCGACTTCGCTCCGGACTGACTAAGGGTTTCTGCACTATTTGAAAATGTTCAGCACGTCTCCTGGCAATAAATTTTTACCTAAAAAAAATTTTTTTTCGAAAAAATTTCATACCAGATCCGGCTAAGGATCCAGCTCCAGATCCGACTTCGGCTTCGACTTCGGCTCGCTCCGGTCCGACTAAGGTTTTCTGCACTATTTGAAAATTGTCGGCACGTCCTCTGACAATAAATTTTTCACCAAAAAAATATTTCCCGAAAAAAATTCATCCCCAGGATCAGGCTCCGGATACGGCTCCGGATCCGACTAATGTTTCTACACTATTTGAAAATTGTTCAGCACGTCTTCTTCCATTAAATTTTTCACCTAAAAAATATTTCTTGAAAAAAATTCATTCCCTGGATTCGGATCCGGATCCGGATTCGGATCCGGCTTCAACTTCGACTTCGACTTCGACTTCGGCTCCGGATCCGACTAAGGTTTCTGCCACTATTGAGAATTGTTGAGCACGTCTCCTGGCAATAAATTTTTACCTAAAAAAAAATTTTTTCGAAAAAAATTCATACCCAGGATCAGGCTAAGGATTCGGTTCCATATCCGACTTCGGCTTCGTCTCCGGATCCGACTAATGTATCTACACTAATTGAAAATTGTTCAGCACCTTTGATGTCAATAAATTTTTCCCCTAAAAAAAATTTCTGAAGAAAATTTATACTCAGGATCCGGATCCGACTAAAGTTTCTGCACTATTTGATAACTGTTCAGCAAGTCCTCTGGCAATAAACTTTTCACTTAAAAAAATTAAAAATTTTTTGAAAAAAAATTTAATACTCCAGCCTCGGCTCTGCCCGACTCCGGATCCACTCCCGACGTCGCTTTGGCTTCCGATCTGACTTAAGGTTCTCTACTATTTGAAAATTGTTCAGCAACGTCTCTCTTACATTAAATTTTTCACCTAAAAAATATTTCTTGAAAAAAATTCATACCCAGGATCTGGCTCCGGCTCCGGCTCCGGCTACGGCTCCGGATCCGACTTCGGCTCCGGATATGACTAAGGTTTCTGCACTATTTGAAAATTGCTAAGCACGTCTCTGGCAATAAATTTTTTACCTAAAAAAATATTTTTTGAAAAAAATTTATACCCAGGATCCTGCTAAGGATCCGGCTCTAGATCCGACTTCGGCTCCGGATCCAAATAATGTTTCTACACTATTTGAAAATTGTTCAGCACGTCTTCTGACAATAAATTTTTCACCTAAAAAAGTATTTCCCGAAAAAAATTCATAAGCAGGATCCGGCTCCGGATACGGCTCCGGATCCGACTAATGTTTCTACACTATTTGAAAATTGTTCAGCACGTCTTCCGAGAATAAATTTTCACCTAAAAAAATATTTTCTGAAGAAAGTTTATACCCAGGATCTGGATCCGGATCCGGCTCCGACTTCGGCTTCAGCTCCGGATCCGACTAAGGTTTCTGCCCTATTTGAAAATTGTTCGGCACGTCTTCCTGACAATAAATTTTTCACCAAAAAAATATTTCCCGAAAAAAAATTCATACCCAGGAACCGGCTCCGGATAACTCCGTACGACTTCGGCTTTCGGCTCCGGATTCAACTAATGTTTCTACACTATTTGGACATTGTTCAGCACGTCTTCTTGAAATAAATTTTTCATCTCAAAAAATATTTTCTGAAGAAAATTCATACCCAGGATCCGTATCCGGATCCGGCTCCGGCTCCGACTTCGGCTTCAGCTCCGAATCCGACTAAGGTTTCTGCACTATTTTGAAAATTGTTCGCACGTCTTCTGACAATAAATTTTCACCAAAAAAAAATATTTTCCCGAAAAAATTCATACCCAGGATCCGGCTCCGGATACGGCTCCGGATACGGCTCTGGATACGACTTCGGCTTCGGCTTCGGCTCCGGATCCGACTAATGTTTCTACACTATTTGAACATTGCTCAGCACGTCTTCTTGAAATAAATTTTTCACATAAAAAAATATTTCTGAGAAAATCATACCCAGGATCCGGATCCGGACCGATCCGGATCGGCTCTGACTTCGGTTCGGCTCCGGATCTTAAGCTAAGGCTCTGCACTATTTTGTAAAAATTGTCGAACGTGCTGCGTAGTGAATAATTTTCACCACAAAAATATTCCCGAAAAAAATTCATACCCAGATCCGCTCCGGATCGGCTCAGGATCTGGTTATGACTTCGGATTCTTGCTCGCGAATCCGACGTAAGGTTTCTGCACTATTTGATAACGGGTTCAGCACGTCTTCTGGCAATAAATTTTCACCTAAAAAATATTTTTTGAAAAAATTCATACTCTGGTCGGCTACCGGCTCCGGTCCGTCTCCGGACACCGGCTCTGGATCTGGCTTCGGGGGGGGACCCTTTTTTTTCCCCGGCTTTTTCCCGGGGGGGGGGGGGGGGGGGATCCGCTCCGGATCCGACTAAGGATTTTGCATATTTGAAAATGGTTCAGTACGTTTTCTGGCAATAAATTTTCTCTAAAAAAAAATTATTTCTTTAAAAAAATTTATACCAAGATCTGCTCGGCACCGGCTCCGCTCCGGCTCCGCTCCGGCTCCGGGCTCCGCTTCCAGCTGCGGCTGCGCGCGGCTGCGGCTTTGACTCCTTTTATTTGACTGAGTAAAATCCGAAGAATGGGTGGGAGGTTAAGAATAAAAAAAATAGATTTTCTATAATTATAAAACTTTTTTTTTTTAACCTAAACCAACCTGGAATTACAATTTTGACTGGAATTAAATTTTTTTAGTTCGACACCTCTCTAAATAAATTTCAGTATCTAAAAAACCATTAGCCTCATCAGTTCTAATAACACTATAATGTTCAGGAATATTTCTAATAATCTAGATAATAAAAAAAAAAAAATGTGAAAATTTTGATTTTGACTTCAAAAAGTAGGGGGTCCGAGGATAAAGTTTCCCGTTAATGCTTTGACTCTACTAACACACACACACACACACACACACACACACACATATATATATATATATATATATATATATAAGATATATATATATATATAAATATCTATATTATATATATATATATATATATATATATATATATATAATATATATTATATATATATATATATATATATTATATATATGTTATATATATATATATATATATATATATATATATATATATAAGAAAGAATAGAGAAGAGTAAGGAAAATCTGAAAGTTTTATTGGAAAGAAGAATGAAAATCTTGGAAGGCAGTTCAATAAATGTTTTGAAAATTAAATATTAAGGGAAGGCGCATTGGGATTGTAGTTCAAGTAAATAGCAAAATAATTCTATTTCGAGTCGGTATTTTAAAATTTTAAGTATTTAATTAAATATTTATATTATTTTTTATCAAAATCTGAGATGTAGGAGCAATTATTTCGGCAAACATTTTTTTTACTTATTTTGATTGAAATAGTTGTTAAACAGAAAATTTAAAAAGTAAAAATTTTGAAAAGGTTAAATTCTAGAAAGGTGGAAGTGCGTTCTCCATGTCGTTGATCATTGAAAAAAAATTTAAAATTCTCAGGGCGTCTGATACGAGGGGACTGAAAACCCCTTCTATCATATTTTTCTTTTCGTGAATGGTGTTGATAAGCTTAAAAACTTTCAACTTCCAAAACCACACTGAAGAAATGCCGAATATATATATATATATATATATATATATATATAATATATATATATATATATATATATATATATTTTATATTATATAAATATATATATATATTATATTAATATAATTATATATATATATATAATATATATATATATAATATATATATATATAATTATATATATATATATATATAATAGCTAGTATCACCAAAACGATTTAAACATTTTTAATAATTTATTAGCCGACTAGTTTCGGCGCAAGAATATTCTTCCCATTTTCAGCTTACAATATTAATGATGAAATTTCAAATAAAAATATATATAAATCAAATAAATTAAAAAATAAATAAAGTTAAAATAAATTAAATCATATAGATAAATTAATGGTTACAATATTATGCAGTAAAGAGTTCTTAATTAAAACAAAATCTTCACTTCAGTTATTAAAAGACTACTTACTACTAGAATTTAAAGTTTCATATAAAAGAATTCCAACAACTGAAGATTAAGATCCTCTGCTTGGGTTAAAATCCGAAAATGGTATCCTATATATGATTGTCTTCCTGCAGAGAATGAGCATTTATTGCTGAATAGAGGAGAATGATGTAAATGGTCTAGAGTTCTAATTGAAATACCTTATGCTCAGCAATACGTGTGGAAAGACTTCGTATTGTCTTTCCTATGTAGGTGGCCTTATCGCAGTCAACGCACTTGTGTTTATATATTACTGGTGAGAATGAAGGTAAAAAGAATTTTATATTCAATTTAAAATATTTCCCAATTTTGTTTGTCACTCGAAAATACTAATATAAATTTGAACAAGGTAAAAGTTGGTTTTTAAAACTCGTATCAATTTCGTAACTCATTTTCTCCATAAAAGGCAACCTCATATACAAAATATCCTTAGGAGCTGTTAATTTAGCTTGAGATTTGTCTTTAAATTTTGCTGAAAGTAGTTCCCAAAAGTTGTGTCAATTAAATATCTGGGAATACATTCTTCAGAAATAATGTTTCAGGAAATCAAGTTCTTTTGTAAAGTTAACATAAGATGAAGAAATTTTGTATCCCTGTCAAAAAGAGTTTTAATTAAGTTGATTTTAAAAATATGAGGAATAAAAGAATAAAATTTTGTCGTCAATCCAGTAAAAGTAGATTTTCTGAAGACACTGGTGTGAAATTTGTTGTTATCCTTGCATATATCGATATCCAGAAATGCCAAAGAATTATTTTGTTCTACATCAACGGTGAATTTTATATTCGGGTGTTTAGAGTTGATATATTGCAAAAACTTATCAACATGATCTTCAGACTTAAAAAGAAGAAAGGAGTCGTCCACATACCTCCTATAAAATATAGGTTTGAAATCTACTGGACATTCATTTAGGCAAATTTTTTCATAAAAACACATGAAGATGTTACTAAGAGTTGGACCTAAAGGACTGCCCATAGCGACACCATCAACTTGTTTATAAAATTTACCATTAAACATGAATATAATATCTTTTGATGAAATGTATAGTAACTCCTTAAAGCTTTGTCTGTCTAGACCATGTATTGTAGATGAGTCTCTGAACAATGAATTTAATATAATTTCCAAAGTTTCATCTAATGGCACGTTAGTAAATAAACTCTGAACGTCGAAACTTGCCATATAATAATTATTGGCATTTGGAAAGTTAACTATTTCATTGACGAAAGAAAAAGTGTCCTTTACTGTATATTCATTAGATGTTAAATTTTCTAAAATTGGAACGAAAAATTTTGATAGGTTGTAATTTACAGTACCAATAGAGTTTATTTACTAACGTGCCATTAGATGAAACTTTGGAAATTATATTAAGATGAATTGTCAGGAGAGATTTCCAAACCTAATTTATAGGAGTATGTGGACGACTCCTTTCTTCTTTTTAAGTCTGAAGATCATGTTGATAAGTTTTTGCAATATGTCAACTCTAAACACCCGAATATAAAATTCACTGTTGATGTAGAACAAAATAATTCTTTGGCATTTCTGGATATCGATATATGCAAGGATAACAACAAATTTCACACCAGTGTCTTCAGAAAATCTACTTTTACTGGATTGACGACAAAATTTTATTCTTTTATTCCTCATATTTTTAAAATCAAACTTAATTAAAACTCTTTTTTTGACAGGGGATACAAATTTCGTCATCTTATGTTAATTTACAAAAAAACTTGATTTCCTGAAAACATTATTTTGAAGAATGGGTGCCAGAATTATAATTGACTCAATTTTTCGAAAATTACTTTCAGCAAATTTAAAGCAATCTCAGGCTAAATTAACAGCTCCTAAGGATATTTTGTATATTGAGGTTGCCTTTTCTGGGGAAAATGAAGTTACGAAATTTCGCGTAAAATTGACGTAGTTTTAAAAACTAACTTTCCACAGTTAAATTTAGATTTATATTTGTGAGTGACAAACAAAATGGGAAATATTTTAAATTCAAAGATAAACTCCCTATACCTTTATGCTCATCAGTAATAGTATATCATTATAAGTGCGGTGACTGCGATGCCACGCTACATAGGAAAAGGACCAATACGAAGTCTTTCCACACGTATTGCTGAGCATAAAGGTATTTCATTTAGGAATCTAGACCATTTTACATCATCCTCCCATTCAGCTAAAATGGCTCATTCTGCTTCAGGAAGGCCACCATATTACAGGATACCAAGTTTGGAATATTGTCCCCAAACAGAGAGAACCCCGATCTTCATGTTGTTGGAATCCTGTATATTGGGCATCTCAAAACCACCGAAAGAAAAACTAAATTTTAACAGTCTTTTAATACTGAAGTGAGATTTGTTTAAATCATGAACTCATCTTAACCACATATTATTGTAACCATTAATTTATCTATAATTTTATTTATTTAACTTTATATTATTTTAATTTATTATGATGTATATAATATTTTTATTTGAAATTTTATCATTATATGTGTAAGCCTTGAAAAATGCGGGAAGAAGTATTCTGCCCGAAACTAGCGGCTAATAAATTATTTAAAATGTTTAAATTCGTTTTTGGTGAGATACATTATATATATATTATATATAATATATATATAATATATATAATATATATATATATATATATATATATATAATATATATATATATATATATATATATATATATATATATATATATATATATATATATATATATTTTTTTTTTATGTTTTATTATATTATATATATATATATTATTTTAGGCATTTCTTCAGTGTGGTTTTGGAAGTTTGAAAGTTTTTAAGCTTATCAACACCATTCACGAAAAGAAAAATATGATAGAAGGGGGTTTTCAGTCCCTCGCTATCAGACGCTGAGAATTTAATTTTTTTTCAATGATTCAACGACATGGAGAAACGCAACTTCACCCTTTCTAGAATTTAAATTTTCAAAATTTCTTCTTTTTTAATTTTCTGTTTAACAATATGTCAATCAAAATAAAGTAAAAAAAAATGTTGCCGAAACTATATTGTAAATATATCTCAGATTTTGATAAAAAATAATATAAATATTTAATTAAATACTTAAAATTTTAAAATACCGACTCGATAATAGAATTATTTTGCTATTTACTTGAACTACAATCCCAATGCGCTCTCCTCTTAATATTTAATTTTCAAAACATTTATTGAACTTCCTTCCAAGATTTTCATTCTTCTTTCCGATAAAACTTTCAGATTTTCCTTGCTCTTTTCAATCTTATATATATATATATATATATATATATATATATCTATTTTTTTTATTTTGTGTATATATTTATACATACATATGAATAAATATATATATATATATATATATATATATTATATATATATATATATATATATATTATATATATATATATATATATATATATATAATATATATTATTATATATGTGTGTGTGTGTGTGTGTGTGTGTGTGTGTGTTAGTAGAGTCAAAGCATTAAGGGAAGACTTTATCCTCGGACCCCTACTTTTTGAAGTCAAAAAAAATTTTCACCATTTTTTTTTTTTTATTATCTAGAATTATTAGAAAAATTCCTCCTGAACATCATGGTGTAATTATTTTTTTAAATTCTAAATGGTTTTTTAGATACTGTGAAATTTATTTAGAGAGGTGTCGAAACTAAAAAAATTTAATTCCAGTCAAAATGTAATTCCAGGTTGGTTTAGGTTAAAAAAAAAAAAGTTTTATAATTATAGAAAATCTATTTTTTTTATTCTTAACCTCCCACCCATTCTTCGGATTTTACTCAGTCAAATAAATGGAGTCAAAAGCCGCAAGCCGCAGCCGCAGCCCGCAGCTGGAGCCGGAGCCGGAGCCGAGCCGGAGCCGGTGCTCGGTGCCGTGCCGATCCAGTCTGGTATTAAATTTTTTTTAAAGAAATAATTTTTTAGATGAAAATTTATTGCCAGAAAACATACAACCATTTTCAAAATAGTGCAGAATCCTTAGTCGGATCCGGAGCCGGATCCGGAGCGGAGTCGAAGCCAGATCCAGAGCCGGTGTCGGAGACGGAGCCGGAGCCGGAGCCCGAGCCAGAGTATGAATTTTTTCAAAAAATATTTTTTAGCGGAAAAATTATTTGCCAGCAACGAAGCTGAACAGTTATCAAATAGTGCAGAAACCTGATGTCGGATTCGGAGCAGATATCCGAAGTCTATAACCAAGATCCTGAGCCGAATCCGGAGCCGGATCCTGGGTATGAATTTTTTTCGGGAAATATTTTTTTGGTGAAAAATTTTTTGTCAGAAGACGTGCCGAACAATTTTCAAATAGTGCAGAAACCTTAGCCGGATCCGGAGCGGAAGCCGAAGTCAGAGCCGGATCCGGATTCGGATCCGGATCCTGGGTATGAATTTTCTTCAGAAAATATTTTTTTAGGTGAAAATTTATTTCAAGAAGACGTGCTGACCAATGTTCAATAGTTTAGAAACATTAGTCGGATCCGGAGGCCGAAGCCGAAGCCGAAGTGCGTATCCAGAGCCGTATCCGGAGCCGTATTCCGGATCCGGATCTGGGTATGAATTTTTTCGGGGAAATATTTTTTGGTATGTGAAAATTTATTGTCAGAAGACGTGCCGAACGATTTTCAAAATGTGCAGAAACCTTAGTCGATTCGGAGCTGAACCGAAGTCGAGCGGAGCCCTGATCCGGATTACGGATCCTGGGTATGAATTTTTCTTCAGAAAAATTTTTTAGGGGAAAAATTTATTGTCAGAAGACGTGCTGAACAATTTCAAAATAGTGTAGAAACATTAGTTGAATCCGGAGCCGAACCGAAGTCGTATCCGGAGCCTTATCCGGAGCGGATGCTGGGTATGAATTTTTTTCGCGAAATATTTTTTTGGTGAAAAATCCTTATTGTCAGAAGACGTTTGCCCGAACAATTTCAAATAGTGCACAGAAACCTTAGTCGATCCGGAGCTGAAGCCGAAGTCGGAGCCGGATCCGGATCCAGATCCGGGTATAAATTTTCTTCATAAAATATTTTTTTAGGTGAAAAAAATTTATCTCAGAGACGTGCTGAACAATTTTCAAATAGTGTAGGAACCTTAGTCGGATTCGGAGCCGTATCCGGAGCCGGATCCTGGCTTATGAATTTTTTCGGAAATACTTTTTAAGTTGAAAATTTTATTGTCAGAGAACGTGCTTGAACAATTTTCAATAGGTTAAAAAACATTATTTGGATCCGGAGCCGAAGTCGGGATCTAGAGCCGGTCCTTACAGGATCCTGGGTATATAATTTTTTTTCAAAAAATATTTTTTTAGGTAAAAAAAATTTGTTACCAGACGTGCTTAGCAATTTTCAAATAGTGCAGAACCTTAGTCGGATCAGAAACAATAGTCGGATCCGGAGCCGTAGCCGGGAGCCGGAGCCGGATGCCAGATCCTGGTATGGGAATTTTGTTTCAAGAAATATTTTTAGGTGAAAAATTTAATGAAGAAGACGTGTGAACAATTTTTCAAATAGTAGAGAAACCTTAGTCAGATCCGGAGCCAAAGCCGACGTCGGAGTGGACCGGAGTCGGAGCCAGAGCCGGAGCTGGGTATGAAAATTTTTCAAAAAATATTTTTTAAGTGAAAAAAAAAAAAAAAAAAAAAAAAAAAAAACGTTTATCTCTTATGACGTGCTGAACATTTATCAAATAGTGCAGAAAAAAAACTTTAGTCGGATCCGGATCCTGAGTTATAAATTTTCTTCAGAAATTTTTTTTTTAGGCGAAAAATTTATTTCAAGAAAATAGGGTGCTGAACAATTTTCAATTAGTGTAATACATTAGTCGGAATCCGGAGACGAAAGGCCGAAGTCGGATATGGAACCGAATCCTTAGCCTGATCCTGGGTATGAATTTTTTTCGAAAAATATTTGTTTAGGTAAAAAATTTATTGCCAGGAGACGTGCTCAACAATTCTCAAATAGTGCAGAAACCTTAGTCGGATCCGGAGCCGAAGTCGAAGTCGAAGTCGAAGTTGCCGGATCCGAATCCGGATCCGGATCCGAATCCAGATCCGAATCCTTTTTCAAAGGAAAATTTTTTAGGTAAAAAATTTAATGGAAAAGACGTGCTGGAACAATTTTTAAATATGTAGAAAACATTAGTCGGACGGAGCCGACAACCGGAGCCTGATCCTGGAGGATGAATTTTTTTCGGGAAAATATTTTTTTGGTGAAAAATTTATTGTCAGAAGACGTGCCGAACAATTTTCAAATAGTGCAGAAACCTTAGTCGGATCCGGAGCCGAAGCCGAAGTCGGATCTGGAGCCGGATCCTTAGCTGGATCCTTAGCCGGATCCTGGGTATGAAATTTTTTCGAAAAAAATTTTTTTAGGTAAAAAATTTATTGCCAGGAGACGTGCTGAACAATTTTCAAATAGTGCAGAAACCTTAGTCAGATCCGGAGCCGAAGTCGAATTTGGCGCCTGATCCGGATTCGGATCCTGGGTATGAATTTTTTTCAAGAAATATTTTTTAGGTGAAAAATTTAATGAAAGAAGACGTGCTGAACAATTCTAAAATAGTACAGAAACCTTAGTCGGATCCAGAGCCGAAGCCGAAGCCGGAGCCGGAGCCGGAGCCGGAGCCGGAGCCGGAGCCGGAGTTGGATGCTGGGTATGATTTTTTTTCAGGAAATATATTTTTAGGTGAAAAATATATTGTCAAAAGACGTAATGAACAATTTTCAATTAGTACAAAAACCTTAGTCGGATCCGGAGCCGAACCCGATGTCGGAGCCGGAGCCGGAGCCGGAGCCGGAGCCTGAACCGGATCCTAGGTATGAATTCTTTCAAGAAAATTTTTTAGTGAAAATGTAGTGTTCAAAAAACTTACTGAACAATTTTCAAATAGTACACGAAACCTTAGTCGATCCGGAGCCGGAGCTGAAGCCGGAGTCGGAACCGGATCCTATGTATATTTTTCAATAAATATTTTTTAGGTGAAAAATTTATTGCCAGAAGACGTTCTGAATAATTTAAAAATAAGTCAGAATCCTTAGTCGGAGCCGAAGTCGGAGCCGGAGCCGGATCCTGAGTATGAATTTTTTTCATTAAATACTTTTTAGGAGAAAAAATATATTGTCAGTAAGGACGTGCTGACTAATTGTCAAATAGTGCAAATTCCTTAGTCGGATCCGGATTCGGGAGTTGGATGGAATAAAAACATGCGAATATTTTTGAAACTAGACTTTTCATTCGAAATCCGAGTACTAGAATACGTGCTTCAAAAATTTTAAAATAGTGCAGAAAACCTTAGTCGGAGCCGTGAGCCGGAGCCGGAGCCGGACCC
>JABUQX010095738.1:5000-20000 GCA_015478945.1 Trachelipus rathkii | reverse complement strand
CCAACAACAAAAAAACACGTGAAAAGTTTGACCCAAGAGTGATTCTTGCTGAACAATTTTCAAATGGAAAATTAAATACTTTTAAATAAAATATATTTATTTATTTATTTATTTGTTATATTCTGTGTTGATTCTTTATTGTATACATTACTAATTTAAATTTTTATTCATAAAAAAAATGTCCTAATAAATGCAATTAAAATAAATATTATGTATGACATATAAATCCTTTTTTGAAAATATATTTTTAATTTACTATTAATTAAATTTTTATTTTGTATTTAATTTATTTATTTTATTAGTTTTTATTTTAATTATATATATTTAATTTTTTTTCAAAACAAAAATCCAATTATTTTAATTTTTGCTTTTTTTTTTTTATTTATATATATTTTCATTAATTTTAATTTTTATTTGACTATTTTTATATTTATTTATTACATCGTGGCTATTTTACCTAACTACTGACGAAATAAAAAGTTAATTTTCGTTTAATTAAAAGTTATTTTTTTTCCCGATAAATTCCAATAAAATTCATTTTTGAGAATAATGTTTTGAAATTTTTAATAAAATACTTTATAAAAAAAAAATCCTCAAATATTAACTTTTATATTTATTATTAAAACTCTCTTATCAACTTAATTCCTGTTATATCTGACCTCTTGTTAATTATATATATATATATATATATATATATATTTTTTATGTGTATATGTATATATATATATATATATATATATATCTATATATATATAATATATATTATTATATATATATATATATATATATATATATATATATATATATATAATATATATAATACCATACATAATATAATATATATATATATATATATATATTATATATAATATATATTATATATATATATATATATAGTATATTATAATAATATATTATATATATATATTGTTTATGTGCATATGAAATTGATTGAGCGTACATTTTTCCCACTTATTCTACATGAAAGTTATAATTGATAATTAAATTCTGAAAGAAGAAGAAAAGATCATAGTTTATGAAATAGAATTTCTACATGATATTTGTGGGACAAAGAAAAGTGATAGACTAGAAATGTAAGGATAAGAGCTAGTGCAGCTACTAGTGATGTCAGGTGGAATGAGAAATCAAGGGGCATTGAGAATATATCTACACTTGCTTATAATGGGCGAGTTTGGCTATGAAGGGTTTTATATTTTGAAGGAATAGGCAAGAGGGGAAGAGGCAAGCTCAAATAATAGGTGACTTAATGGAGTAAAGATCTTAGTAATAGGAATGGGTATTAGTATGGATGTAGGAAATAGGGACACAAGGAAGGGGGGGCCAAAATTTATCTGTAATCTCTGAACTTAAAAGGATTATTTTAATAAGAAATTTGTTTCTATTCTATATTTTTTTTTTCCATTTTTTCCCAAACATTACAAAGTTTGAATAAAATGAAAATCTATGCCCAGTAATAATTGGGTCTTTATTATTTTTAAATCGTTTATTAATTAATTAGCGGTCGAAAATGACAGAAAATTTGTCAAATTATTGATTTATTAAATGCGTTATGATGGTCTAAGCCTCCACCAATCAGTAAAAAAAATATTTTTTTTATTAAAAAATTTATACAGCAGTCCTACTACACCTTCAAGTCTAATCACATGGCATTGGGTTTTGGTGTGAAAGTCCAGGTCCATACCCATAGAAAATGGGATCTTTACAAAATGTGCCTGGGGCTGGGAACACCTTCAAAAGTCAATATATTATTTTTCATGAGGAACTGCGAAGTTTCAAACTAATTTAAAGTTTCCAACTTGCCATTACCCTCAAACATAGAAGATATAATCAGCATAATAATAATATATATAGCAGCAGAGATATATATATATATATATATATATATATATAGTTATAGTATAGTGGTATATATATATATATATATATATATATATATATATATGTTATATATATTATTATTATATTATTATTATTACATATATATATATATTTATCCACATATATATATATACATATATATATTATATATATATTATTACATATATATTATTAATTATATATATATTATTATTATATATATATTATTATTATTATTATTATTATTATTATATACATATTATTATTGCTATTATTATTACAGAGCAAAGTTATATAAGGCAAATAGTTGGTGCAATCAGATACTTTTCGATAAGACCAGAGATGTTTGTTTCTAAACTCGGGAACATGGGTCTACAAATTGATCACAGTGCAGATCGTAGGTCCTCCTGCGCCGCCCCTCGATACTGCTGCCCGTGCAGCTGGCCCTTGATTGAAACAGCCCAACGGGTAACACCAGGTGCCGGAGTAGTGAGCGCGCAGGCAATACAAGGCCAATACTGCCACGTCGAAGACTACCTTCGAAGGAAATCGAATCTGGTCGAAAATGATCCCTGCAAGGGATCGCCGCACCCGACCTTGCCACGTCTGACCCGAATCGACCCGACGTTGGTATTGGCCTGCCTGACCTCCGGTCTAGTCAGTCAAGGCGTTGGGTGTTCTGAGACGATTTATGTAACCCAGGTATACGAGTTCAACCGGGTCTCCCCCCTGAAAGGGGGAGTCTCAACTCATGTAAGGCCTGTACTGACGTATAAGTTTGTGCTCTGCGACGGTAGTATTTCAGAGTTGCTGGCACAAGCACTCGGCTACCGGTGTGCTGGAGCCAGCGGTGCCAAATAACAAATGGGAATAATATTGGTGTGTGGTATTGAGGCAGGCAGTTATTGGATACCTGTAGATGAAAATGGCCGGTTTTTGCAACCATCAAGAAAAATAAATAAATAGTCAGTCGTGTCTTTCTTATTTTTTAAGCTTATAACTTCGCTAAATTTAAGTTTTACATACCTAAATCAGTAAATCAGTAAACAAATCATCTCAACCTGCTACTGTCTCATTTCCGTATTGATCTATTGGATCTATTGATCTACTGATCTATTGATTAAGGTCAGTTTCAAAATTGTCACAGCTTACGGGTTCTAAATGCAATCAGTAAACAAATCACCTAACCTGTACATATCTGTCTCATCTGTGATTCACATCTATTGATCTGCTGATCTCCATTGATCTGTTGGATAAGGTCAAATTTCACTAAATTGTCATACGCATATACCAAATCAGTAAATCAGTAGTTACTAACCGGCCTCTCCCGACCATCATGATCTATTGATCTATTGACTATTGATTAAGGTCAGATTGTACCGTCATGTTTACGCTCCTAAATCAGTAGTTCAGTAAAACAAGCCATTACTCCCGATTCCATCATGATCTGGAGTTGATCTATTGCATCTATTGATTAAGGTCACTACCGTCATACATACCTCAAATCAAATCGCAAACGCTACCCTCCCGACTCATCATGATCTACTGATCTATGCCGGATCTATTGATCTATTGATCTATTGGATTAGTCGCCTCTTACAAATTGTCATGTTTTACATACCTTAAATCACACCATCCCATCTCCTGTTCAATCACGACGGTTGACCAGCTGTGGATCTGGGCCGATAAGGTCGTTTCTGTACTGTACTGCACATACCTCTAAAATCAAAGCAATCAAACCACTATCCAGCCGCCCCTGTCCACTTGACCCACGGATCTGGGATTCAGTCTGTTATTTCGAGCAGTCACTTGATGTATGCCATCAGCCCGTAGCAACATGTAACAAAGTTTCACATACTGCTGCTTCTCATCAGAACTATGAGTTATAACTCACAACGACACGAATACCTAAACAATAATGGTTAATGCCAACAAAGTCCAACAGTAGTAACTAACACACCCTCTGTAACGTATTTATTCATTATCTTTATCAAACATGCTCCTAATATCAATGTTAATTTTACAACAGCGTAAGAGCCAATCGTACCATGTTCACGTGGGCTCGTCACAGCACTGCAGTGTTAACGTAACAAGCCACATACAAGCAACAACACAGCAACGATAAATGACAATAAAGGTTCAAACAGTGTAAAGTGTTCAACAGGCATGTTAAAATATCATTGAGACGTACCACGACAATATTAAATTTATATTAACATAGTACAGCTTACCAAAAATTATCATACCTATTTAACCATCATACATACCAACAGAGGAAGACAAACAAAGTAAAGCTAGTGCAAAGTTACAACACCAACCGTAGAATAAACAAAGGTTACTAACAACTTGTTAATAAGCGAACATATGAGAAAAGAATAGTAACATATCGGGTGCGATCCAAACATAACATGGGTTAACAGTTTTAACCAAACATAACAAAAATAAGCCTTTAGGTCGTGTCAGTCAAGGCGCCGTAGCCGATTTGCATACTGTAGCCAGGCAAATTTGTAACCATTTCTGCCGCCTACCACGACTTACCTGCAGAGACGATCTGTTATGAATGGTAATGCACAGAATAAATAGTTTTGGCATGGTCGCTTGAAGGATATAGCTTACTGGCAAATGACATCAATAACAGAACGCCCGGCACAACCACAGATGGTCAAATTCACATGGTCAAAGGGGGTATTTAAGATTGTTCTGTTCACGGGGCGGCACCCTAACATATCATTACTCTTAGCATTAATCGCTGTTGATTTAGCACATTGGAGCAACATGCACACAAAAATGAAGCCTTATATGCCAATATAACAAGGTAGCCAATATTAATAAAGCAATATAGCGATCATATGAACTACAAATGGTTGTTAACGACAGTCTCACTACAGTCGTTAACATAACAAAAACTCAACATTTAATACCAGTAAAAATTACGCTGCTCCATTAAACGGCTCCCATGCCCAGTATACCAACATATAAACGCGCGGTTATTGAACATGGAAATATTTAACAAAACATGGTCCATAAATTACAGACATCAATAATCGATACAAAGTTCTTATCTCAAACATAACAGCGTATGTTTCTTGAATAAAATAATATAAATGTATTAGTTTACCGAGTTTAAAGCAGCAAAATCATCAAACCACAACCCTTCCTTACCATGCCTTGATCTACTGAACGGCTGATTCACGTCAGCAGCTGAGTAATATTCGATCGCCGAGCAACAGCCAAAATAAGTTTTTTTATATACAACTACGAATATAGTGCTGGCGTAAATCAAAAATTTTTTACATTAATGCTGGTCATAACATAATTGGGTCGATAGTCTCCAATGGAATGATGCCGAATAAACTAATTATCATAACAAATGTTATTCAACAAAGTGGCCTAACACCTCTTTCAGCGAAATCCTGTCGATCTTTTTTCAAGTTATTATCTTCTAACATATCATCGTTAATTTTACATTAACATCGGCTTAACAAAATTCTAGTGGATCGTCACTGATCAGTATCAGCGATTATCGTAATATCTACGCGAAGGCAATGCGACATCAATACCTGAACTAAGAATAATGTACAATAAGATACATGTGTTTAGGTCACCTCCCTAACATCACAAAATCTCTCTACTTATCAATGGTGTGCAAATAACAATTTACTTTTGGCAAAGCGGTTACCAGGTCAGCAACAAGGGCATACAGCAAAGACGGAGCACATCAGGCCCGGGTCAGTGATTGGTCTGTCGCTGCACTGACACTGCTCGTGCTCGTCTGAGAAGACAGCTGAGCCATGAATAAACTTCTGGGATTAGTTAGCAAAATTTCTCAGGCAAACCTAACATTACTCAACCAAAACTTAACCTAGGCTCACGTTTTTAACACATCATCGTCAGTTAACGATGATGTGTAAAAACGTGAGCCTAGGTTAAGTTTTGGTTGAGTAATGTTAGGTTTGCCTGAGAATTTTGCTAATGTCTACGTTTATTCATAGCTCAAATCCAGCAATAATATAGGCGCATGTCACGTACTTTGATGAAGATAGTGTCAATTCATAGTTCACGATGTCGGTATCTTTGATAGATTGGTCACTTTGTTGAGGGATTTTGTTAGATAATACGTCTTTACCTGTTGCTGATATGCGGGAAAAGTGGTAGCATATCGAGTATTGTATGACCTGTTAGCTACTTTACCTTTGATAAGTAGGGAATTTTGTATGACCTGTTAGCTACTTTACCATTGATAAGTAGGGAATTTTCATGATGTTAGAGGATTATTCATACGCTTGGTATGTTAAGTTTGCATTTGTACATTATATTCTTAGTTCAGGTTATGATATGTCGGCTTTATTGATGTTAAAACTTTGTTGCGTAAGCATATATTCGTAGGTCAGTATATAAAGAACTTATTTTTATGTTTGGTTAAAACTTTGTTGTCTTTGCAGTTATTCGTTGGGGATTATGATATTTAGACGAGGTTATTATGAATTTTTGTTAAATATTACGAAGTTGATGTAAAAATTTCGGTACGTTAGGATTATATTCGCTGTCAGTATGCTGATTAGACCCGGTTATGCTAAATTTTTGTTAAATATTACGATGTTAATGTAAAATTAACATTGATATGTTAGAGATATGCTTGAAAAAAGTGGGAATAGGTTACGTTTTGTACGAAGTGTTAGGTACTTTACTGTTGTTAAGTGCGGAAGTTTGTTAATGTTAGTAGTTTATTCGTACGTATGGTATGTTAGGTTTGTCGTTGTACATTATATTCTTAGTTCAGGTTATGTTATGTTAGCTTTATTAATGTAAAAACTTTGTTACGTTAGCATATATTCGATGGTTAGTATATAAAAAACTTATTTTTGTGTTATGTTTAGTCGAAATGATACTCGAAATATGACATGAATCAATAGATCAATAGATCAAAAGGCCATGGTAGGGAGGGGTAGGGAGGGGTTGATGGTTTGATTTACTGATTTACTGATTTACTGCTTTAAAATCAGTAAACTATTACAATTTACTATGATATTTTATTCAAAGAACATATTTTTATGTTATGTTTGGATAAAACTTTGTTATGTTTACTGTTATTCGTTGGTCTGTATGATAATTAGACATGGTTATGATAAATTTTTTGTTAAATATTTCTGTGTCAATGTAAAAATATATGCTAGAGATATGCTTGAAAAAAGTAGGAATAGGTTACGTTTTGTAGGCAATGCTAGTTACTTTACTGGTGTTAAGTGTGGAACTTTGTTAATGTTAACTGTTTATTAGTGCGTAAGTTGTGTTAAGTTTGTCGTTGTACATTATTTTCTTAGTTCATATGATGCTATGTTAGCTTTATTAATGTGAAAACATTGTTATGTTAGCATATATTCATTGGTTAGTATATAAAGAACTCATTTTTGTGTTATGTTTATCCGAAATGATACTCAAAATGCGACGTAAATCAATAGCGTTAATGTAAAATTAACAATGATATGTTAGAGTTATGCTTGAAAAAGTGTGAATAGGTTACGTTTTGTACGCTGTGCTAGGTACTTTAGCGGTGTTATGTATGGAATTTTGTTAATGTTAGTAGTTTATTCGTACGTGTGGTGTGTTAGGTTTGTCGTTGTACATTATATTCTTAGTTCAGGTTATGTTATGTTAGCTTTATTAATGTAAAAACTTTGCTACGTTAGCGTATATTCGACGGTTAGTATACAAAAAACTTATTTTTGCGTTATGTTTAGTCGAAATGATACTCGAAATATGACATGAATCAATAGATCAATAGAATAAAAGGTCATGGACGGGATGGGTAGGGAGGGGCGGGGAGAGGACTGGTGGTTTGATTTACTGATTTACTGATTTACAGCTTTAAAATCAGTAAACTATTACAATTTACTATGATATTTTATTCAAAGAACTTATTTTTATGTTATGTTTGGTTAAAACTTTGTTATTTTTATGTTATGTTTGGATAAAACTTTGTTATGTTTGCTACTATTTGGGTTTTACTTCCCTCGTATGTTCGCTTTATTGAATAAGTTGTTAGTGATAGCTGTTTATTCGTCTGGTTGTTGTTGTGTGTTAAGTTTGTTATGTTCATAGTTTAGCTTTACTGAGGGTAAAACTTTACTTTGTTTGTCTTTATCTGTTAGGTATTATGATGGTTAGGTAAGGTTATGATAAATTTTTGGTAAATATTACTATGTTAATGTAAATTTAATATTGTCATGTTGGTGATATGTTTGATAAAGTGTGAGTGGGTTATGTTTTTGTATGCCTTGTTAGTTACTTTTACTGTTTATAAGTTTGGACCTTTGTTAATGTTAGCAGTTTATTCTTGCTTAAGATGTGTCAGATTTGTCGTTGTGTATTATATTCTTAGTTCTAGCAATGTTATGTTAGCTTTATTAATGTGAAAACTTTGTTACGTTAGCATACTTTCGCTGGTCTGTATGATAATTACATTAGGTTATGGTAAATTTTTGTTAAATATTACCTTGTTAATGTAAAATTAACATTGTTATGTTAGAGACATGTTTGACAAAGTGTGAATAAGTTACGTTTTTAGGTGTTATGTTAGTTACTTTACTGTTGTTAAGTATGGAACTTTGTTAACGTTAACCATTTATTCCTGTTTAAGATGTGTTAGGTTTGTCGTTGTGGGTTATATTCATAGTTCAGATGAAGCTAAGTAAGCTTTATTAATGTGGAAACTTTGTTACGTCAACATATATTGAATGATCTTTGTATAAAGAACTTGATTTTATGTTATGTTTATCCAAAATGATACTCGAAATGTGACTTGAATCAATAGATCAATAGATCAAGAATGGACAGGAGGGTGGCCGGATGGTGGCTGGATAGTGGTTTGATTTACTGATTTACTGATTTAGGGTATGTAAAACATGACAATTTTAGTAAAAATTTGACCTTGAATCAATAGATCAATAGATCAATAGATCAATAGATCAATAGATCAATAGATCATGATTGGACAGGAGGGTAGGTTGG
The DNA here is from genome assembly GCA_015478945.1 of Trachelipus rathkii. Lineage (NCBI taxonomy): Eukaryota > Metazoa > Arthropoda > Malacostraca > Isopoda > Trachelipodidae > Trachelipus > Trachelipus rathkii. Next base: position 11,114 of record JABUQX010095738.1, on the reverse strand, counting down.
ATGGCTTGATTTACTGATTTACTGATTTAGGGTATGTAAAACATGACAATTTTAGTAAAAATTTTGACCTTAATCAATAGATCAATAGATCAATAGATCAATAGATCAATAGATCATGATGGGTCAGGAGGGTAGGTGGCAGTTTGATTGACTGATTTACTGATTTAGGTATGTAAAACATGCACACTCTTAGTAAAAATTCGAAATATGACTGGAGTCGACAGATCAATAGATCAATAGATCAATAGATCAACAGATCAAGGATGAACAGAGGGGTTGATGGCTTGATTTACTGATTTACTGATTTAGGGTATGTAAAACATGACAATTTTAGTAAAAAATTTGACCTTAATCAATAGATCAATAGATCAATAGATCAATAGATCATGATTGGACAGGAGGGTAGGTTGGATGGCTTGATTTACTGATTTACTGATTTAGGGTATGTAAAACATGACAATTTTAGTAAAAATTTGACCTTAATCAATAGATCAATAGATCAATAGATCAATAGATCAATAGATCACAACTGGTCAGGAGGATGGGTGGATAGTGGTTTGATTTAGTGATTTACTGATTTAGGGTATGTAAAACATGACAATTTTAGTAAAAATTTGACCTTAATCAATAGATCAATAGATCAATAGATCAATGGATCACAGATGGACAGATATGTAGGTTGGGTGGGTTGATTTACTGATTTACTGATTTAGGGTATGTAAAAACGTAAATTTGTAAGTTATAAACATAAAAAGAGTAAGAAATTTTATTTATTTATTTTTTTTTTTTTTTTTCTTGATGGTTCTGAAACCATTATTTTCGAAATCTACAGATCCAATAACATATATAAGCACACCAATATTGTTGTTATACGACTGTTTATTAACTAAGCACCGCTGTGGCTCCAGCACCGGTGCCGGAGCCAACTCCTTGAATTCCAATACTAACTCTTTCTAGAAACTCAACTCTGAATCCTCTCACCAAATTTCAGCTTTATACGATCAATTTATTTTTTTATGGGGGGGTCCCCCTTTGGGGGGACCCATGGGGACGTAACTTCGTATACACTAAGGTTACCCCCCTCTAACCACCCTCCAAATTTTAGCAGGATACGATAAGTTCGGAGCTCTGGAGGCAGTTGGCCCCTCAACGTCGGAGTCGGAACTGGCTGGTAGCTGACGCGGCCACTTATGATAAAGTCGGAGGTAAAAACGATCCCTTACAGGGATCGTTTTTCGACTCAGATTCGATTTCCTTCGGAAATCGAATCTTCGACGTAATAATAATAATAATGTGTATGTGTACGCGCACGCGCGCGCTCTCTCTCACGCATCGAACACCTGGGTCGATGATTACCCGTTAGGCTTAACTCAATCTCGGGTTTGGAAAGCCAAAAGGGTATAAACGCGGCGTAGGGGTAAGTCTCGGGGGCAGTACCCCTTAGGGACCATGGTCACCAAAACTTGCCTGTGATCAGTTTATCACATATATATAGATTATATTCCAAGTTTAAAGCAAATATCTCTAGTCCTTCGTATCGAAAAGGGTGGCATCTGTCAGGTTGTACCAATACTACTTATATATATATATATATATATATATATATATATATATTATTATTATGCTGAATATATATATATAGTAGGTAGAAAATAGTAGGTATATATATATATATATATATATATATATATATATATATATATATATATATATATATATATCAGTGACGTAGAGTCATGGGAGGTTTTCAGGCCTTCCTAGCCGATTATTTTAGTATATAATTTTTCTTTAATAATGTACTGGTATTTAATCATATGCTGACAAGTTACAAGCAACATTTCACTATGTTTTTGTCATATTTAAATTCTAAATTTCGTCTTTAAACCTAAGCAAATAGCACGTTGAGGCTAGAAATCCCTCGCCTCGCGGTATCAGATGCAGGGAAGATTAAATTCAATAGGGGTCAGTTGTAAAATTACAAGAAAAAAGTCGAAAAATGAGGTCAGCTTCAGTCTTTCGGTCGTTGAGAAGAATCTCTCTCTCTCTCTCTCTCTCTCTCTCTCTCTCTCTCTCTCTCTCTCTCTCTTCTCTTTTCATAAACATTGTCAATAGACTTAAAATATTTTAATAGCATTAAATGCAAAATTAATGCTAGAAACGCTTTTAGTTTTCCTTCTCTTTTTTACTAATAGCAAAGTAAATAAATATACTTTGTATAATTCGAAGCAAATCGTTATTATTATTATTATTATTATTATTATTATTATTATTATTATTATTATTATTATTATTATTATTATTATTATTATTATTATTATTATTATTATTATTATTATTATTATTATATACATTATTATAATTATTATTATTATTATTATTATTATTATTATTATTATTATTATTATTATTATTATTATTATTATTATTATTATTATTATTATTATTATTATTATTATTATTATTATTATTATTATTGCTTACATCATTTTAAAACGATGTTAATTGGTATGTAATCAACTAATTCATATTATATATATATAGTATATATATTATATATACATAAGAGTTATTATATATATTTATATATATATATATATATATATATATATATATATATATATATATATATATATATATATATATATATATATATATATATATATATATATATCACTGAAAAAGTTAAACCAGTCTACAACTGTTTTTGGACTAAAATCAACGTACATTGTTAAAAGTTGTATGTTAAATAGGTTTATTACCTCGTATTATTAATAGATTTGCATTATATATATACATATATATATTATATAGAAGAGCCACAATCCATATATATGTAGATCTTGTTTACAAATATGGTTGTCCCCACTCTTTTTCTTCTAATATAAATAGACCTATATATATATATATAATAAAAAATAAAAACAAGTTATATTTTTTAATTAGGATGAATAACATTTCATATAGGGTATACATATATATATATATATTATATTATTATTATATATATGTTATATATGTTATTATTATTATTATTATATATTATATATATACATATACATATATGTTGTTATATTTCCTTATATAAACATATTTATATATTACAGCAGCAGCAGCAAGGTTGTTATTATATTATATATTATTAAATATATTATATGATATATATATTATATATATATAAAGTATATATACATATATATATTATTATTATTATATATATTATTATTTTATATTATTATATATATATATATATTATTATATATATATATTATATTATTATATTATTATTATTATTATATTATTATTAGTTATTATATATATTATTATTATATATTATATATTATTATTATATATATATTATATATATATATATATAGATATATATATTATATTATATATATATATAATACATATATATATATTATATATTATTATTATTATATATATATATACATTTCTATATGCTTTATATATATATATATAATAAAATATTTCATCTGCTTCTTCTATGCTTTTTGTCTTTTTATATATATATATACACATGTTATATATATATATATTACATATATATTATTATATATATATATATATATATATACATATATATATATATATATATATACATATATATTATAGGTATATATATATATATGTTATGCTATTAGGAATATCAAATATTGTTGTTATATATATTGTTGTTATATATATATATATATATATATATATATATATATATGCTATATATATTTAGATATATATATATATATATATATATATATATATATATATATATATATATGTATATATATATAAAGTAAATAATTAAATTAACAATTATTAATCAAATATAATCTCATTGGGGTTAAGATCAGGGTTAGGCCAAAAAAATGTCCAGCGGTTTTTTTGCTTGTTTTTTTTTTTGGGGGGGGGGGGGCTTTTTTGTTGTTGTTTTTTTGTTGCTATTTTGGGCTTTTTGGGGCTTTTTTTTTGGACTTTTTGGGCTTATTTAGAATTTCTATTTTTGAGGAAAAAATAAAATGATCAATAATTGAATTTGTTTTTTGAAATGTCATTTCAGTATATTATCTGACAAATAAATTAATAAATAGGAATAAAATTTACAAATTTAGCATTTAATTTGGTACCCGCATGATATCTCGAAAACTAAGATAGATACAAGAAAACTGATAACATATATGGAATCAGCGTATGAAATTTGTATGGAAAATGAAAAAAAAAAATTTTACTTTTTTTTTTAATTTTTTTATATCTCCAAAACTACGATAGGTACAAGAAAACTAATAACATATTTAGAATCAGCGCATGAAATATGTTTGAAAAAAGATTTTATTTTTTTTTAACTAAAAGAATACCCCAGGGTAAACCGCAAAGATGCAAAGAGTAGGTTGGACTATTTCCCCTCCTCCGGGGAGGGTCTCCGGAACCCCCGCTCTTTGGTATTTGGGTGTCGCGGGGGTTCCTCCGCCCCTACGGGGTATGGAAAACGTCCCCCCCTCTGTCCCACCGTCGGCTCGAGCCCCTTAAAAAATATTTATACGCTGATTCCATATATGTTTTTAGTTTTCTTCTACCTATCGTAGTTTTGGAGATATAAAAAATATATAAATTTTTTTTTTTTTTTTTCCATTTTCCATACAAATTTCATACGCTGATTCCATATATGTTATCAGTTTTCTTGTACCTATCTTAGTTTTCGAGATATCATGCGGGTAACTTCTTTAGTTTGGCCATTATTATTATTATTATTATTATTATTATTATTATTATTATTATTATTATATTATTATTATTATTATTATTATTATTATTATTATTATTATTATTATTATTATTATTATTATTATTATTATTATTATTATTATTATTATTATTGTACTAAATATTTGTAATAAATTCATATATTTGAAAGAATTTTCTTTTCTTAAAATCAGTGAAGCAATATAATTTATAAATCAAATTAGAACGCAAAAGCAAAATAATAGCCTCACACTATTCTTAGCTTAACTCAACAAATTGTACTGCAGGGTGTCAGAAATTCTAAAAAAAGTACCAAAATTATCATTGCCTGCTTATCTAGGAATTGGCCCTGTTGACGCATGCGCTAACAAAAACACTGTAGGGTTCGCATAGGGTTCGGAGATATTTCGATATCATGACTATTTATCTAACTTCCTTTTAAAGGAGTAGTGCCCTCTAAATATTATATACGTAATTAATTTATATATATATATATATATACATATATATATACTATATATATTATATATATATTAGCAGAGTTATGAGTATATATATATATATATATATATATATATATATATATATATATATATATATATATATATATATATATAAGTTATTTACCCCAAACGTATCGTTTGTTTCGTTTATCCTTCAGTTCGGTTTTCTAGGAACGGTCCTAATGATTGACAATAAATTCATTTTCGTATGCACACTGTTTTTGAAAAGCCATGTATAGTCTAATAGATATTTTTGATATTTGTAATAGTGATACTAGTTTATTAGCTTTTTTACAATATAAAGGTTTAATTTTAAATAATAAATTGTGTTTAACATGTAATAAAGACTTTAATTTTAAAGCGTTTTAATAAATTTGTGTTTAGATGTAAGAGATGCTCGAAATTTTATGCTTCCGCCCCGAAAAGTTTTTTTTCAATATGAAGCTAAATTAGAGTATATCAAAGTTTTAATGCTACTTTATACATTTGTTCGCGAATTTGAAGTTAAGCATACATCAATAACATTTGAAGTAGGAAAGGGAGCTGTATACGAATGGTATACTTTTTTTTTTAGAGAGGGTTGGTTTATGGAAATAAGTGAAACTAGTGAAAAAATAGGCGGAGAAGGCAGAGTAGTTGAAATAGATGAGTCAGTTTTCTCGAAAAGGAAATACAACAAAGGTAGATTACGCGAACAGCATTGGGTCGTTGTAGGCGTTGAAAGAGATTCCGGTAAGTGTTTCTTTGTTTCAGTTAATAACAGAAACGCGAATACTTTAAAGGAAGTTATTTTAAATAATGTAGAATCTTCCACAACTATAATTACTGACTGTTGGAAAGGTTACAAGAATTTAAG
>JABUQX010095737.1:47500-49181 GCA_015478945.1 Trachelipus rathkii | reverse complement strand
CAATCCTCATATTTCACCCTCCATCATTCACAGCTGTTACCGTACTCCAAAATACTTAAAGTCCTCGCATCTTTAATTCGTCCCACCAATCTCTATGTTTTAATTCTCATCCTTCCCTAGCTATCTCATCACGTTCAGTCTTTCTCATATCATCCTCAATCCCCTCAGTCGCAGCACTCTCCCATCTAATCAGTACTCTCTGCAACGTCTCCCTGTCTCTTGCAACTAGAGCAATATCGTCCGCATACGCCATTACAACAATCTCCTCCTCCACCACCCCAATCTCTCGCATAAACTTGTCCATATACAGGATGAACAACACAACGTAGACAACACCCTCCCTGTTCTGACACCTGTCTTCAATCCAAACCACTGTCCTATCCAATACGCTGTCCTAACGGCACTTTCACTTACTGTGTAAAGTCCCCTTACACTCTAATCAACTTGGCGTTCTATCTGATAGTAAGCGCATCCTCGATTTCTCCCAATTTTACCCTAGGTACACTTCAAATGCCTTCTCAATCCACAAAAAGCCATATACATTTCCTTATCCCATTCCCAGCTCTTCTATCATCATCTTCAAAGAAAATATCAGATCCGCTGTTCCTCGTCCGGGCCTGAATCCATTACTGCGCCTCATCAGCTGTTCGACTCCCGTCCTGAGCCTTTTTTCCAATATCCTTTCATATAACTTCATGCATGCGGCAGCAACGATATACCCCTATAATTGGAACAGTCGCCCCTATCTCCCTCTCCCATTTTGAACACCGGGCATACTATCGCCCTACCCCACTCCGCGGGTACTCTCTCCACTCTCCAGAAATCGTTAAACATCTTCAACACACATCTATCGCATGACCTCCTCACATCACATTGTCTCCACCGGCAGCCCAGTGCGCATCCTGGGCTTTTACCATTTATCACATTCCCCAATTGCCATCTCAACTCTTCCAGTTGTTATCGCACCCTCATCCACGTTTATTCGGATCTGTCCTCTCTGCCTTATTTATATATATATATATATATATATATATATATATATATATATATATATATATATAATATATATATATATATATAATATATATATATATATATATATATATATATATATATATATATATATATATATATATATATATATATATATATATATATAATAAAAAAAACACCCCTAAAATATTTCACCCTGCTGGTAATCGAACCTGGACCAGCAGATGTACGTGCAAGTGTTTGACCACCAGTCCACGATGAGCTAAAAGAAGAACACGACAATACTTCCTATGGTGAATATTCGCACCCACCTCATAGGACATGCCGCGCTCTTCCCGCTCACACTCGGGGCTGGGGCCAAACAGGGTACCGCACAAGGTGAAAATACTTAAAGAACGGGGGTCAAGTTGTACAGAATAAATAAATTGCATACTGCCCCCAATTCATTTTGTATTGATAAAAACACCCCTAAAGTATTTCACCCTGCTAGGGTCCAGGTTCGATTCCCAGCAGGGTGAAATACTTTAAGGGTGTTTTTATCAATACAAATTGAATTGCGCGCACTATGCAATTTATTTATTCTGTACAACTTGAAACAAAATCGTTGTTTGGCCTAGACACGGACGTAAAAAAAAAAAATTAAAATAATATCTAATTTACTTATTTTAGGTTTACAAATAGATTAATA
>JABUQX010095737.1:32500-42500 GCA_015478945.1 Trachelipus rathkii | reverse complement strand
TAAATATTGATTTATGAATAAATCAATTGATCAATATATCAATTGATCAATTGATCAAAACTCCGCCCTGACCCTCTTTTCCATACGTGATCTATTAATCAATTGATTAAAGTCATATTTAAATTTTATTTTTGTATAAAAATATTATTAATAAGTTCTTTATATGAACAAGACATAAAATTTATTAAAAAGCTTTTATATTTTTGCTAAATCTTTTATTCTTTTATGATTATAACATAAAAATTTTAATTAATCATATAACAATGTTAATTTAACATTAACATAGTAATATTTAACAATATTTAACAAAAAATTTATCATATCATATCATAACCTATCCATCATATTGATCTACGAGTGAATGCTAACATCAATAAAACTAATATAATATTATCTGAACTATGAATATAACGTATCATAACAAACCTAGCATACCTTACATATGAATAAACTGTTAACATTTGAAAGTTTTAACATCAATAAAGCTAACATAACATTACCTGAACTAAAAACATAACCTATCATAACAACCGAACATCTCTTACGTATGAATAAACTGCTAACATAGCAAAGTTTTAACATCAACAAAGCTGACATAACTTATCATAACATACCTAACGAAACCCTAACATATCAATGTTAATTTAATTCGACATAGTAATATTTAACAAAACTTTATCATAACCTAACCTATCTAACATATTGATCTAAAAATAAATGCTATCATAAAGTTTTTTACTTATCATCAGATGTCAACATAGCAATCTCTAAAATACTTTACATCACCAAAACAGAATCTGTAATAAAAATATTATTAACAACGCAAACATTAATAATACAAACAAAAATAAGTTCTTTGTATGAACGTAACATAAAATTTTTATGAAAAACATTTTTTTTACTAAATCTTTAATTGAAAACATTTTATGTTTTAACTAAATCTTTTATTCTTTATTTAACAACGTAAATAAAGTTTTTACTTATTCATAAAGCTAATACAACATTAACCGAAATAAGAACATATTTTATCATAACAAATCTAACGTGCCTTAAGTACGAACAAATTGCTAACATTGGCAAAGTTCCCTACACATCAATGGTAAATATGCTAACATCACCAAACATTACTTAACTTAGTCCTACTTTTCTATCGTATCTATAACATATCAATGTCTATTTAACATTAACATAGTAATATTTAACAAAACCTAAACAAAATTTATCATATCATAACATAACCTAACTATCATATTGAACTACGAATAAATACTAACATAACAAAGGTTTAACTTATCATCAGCTGCTGACATAGCAATATCCAACATTACCTTACATAACCAAACAAAATCTGTAATAAAAATATTATTATTAATATCACATGCACAACTATATTATTATTATTATTATTATTATTATTATTATTATTATATTATTATTATTATTATTATTATTATTATTATTATTAATTTATTATATTATTATTATATATTATTATTATATATATTATTATTATTATTATTATTATTATTATTATTATTATTATTATTATTATTATTACACACCTCGGTCATCTATGATTTAAATCAGGGGGGTCACCCTCCTTCCACAAAGGGAGTGTGAGCTGGAAAGGCTGAGGCATTAACTAACCGCTTACAATCGAACCTGATCTCTTGCGTTGTTAGGCAAATGTTTTACACCAGTCCGCGATGAGCTAAGAGAAGTCCCTAACTTTACAAGAATACTCTCTTCTAAGAATGGTAGTCAGGCTACCTTTGACAAGGCTCCCCGTTCATACTCTGGTCAAGAGTCCAATAGGACTCCTCTCAGGAAGTGGATGTATCATCAACAATATCAACAGAGTATTCTTCTAAATTTGGAGCTATCTTTTAGCCCATTGAGGTCTGGTGGTAAAACACTTTTATAACAACGCGAGGGCTCGGGTTTGATAATCCACAAGTAGAGACCAATAATATATATATATTATATATATATATATATATATATATATATAATAGTAATAATATATATATAATATATATATATATATAATAAATAATATATATATATATATATTATATATATATATAAATATTATATATATTTAAATATATAAAGATATATATATATATAATAATATATATATATATATATATATATATATATATATATATATATATATATATATATATATAATATATATATGATATAATATATATAGTATATAATATAGTATAATATATATATATATATAGGCTGTGTGTGTGTGTAGGTTTGTATGTATTATATGTATATAAAAAATAATGTTGAATAAGAGTTTGAAATCTGTGTTTAGGATATTCTGCAATGTATTACACTATTACAGTAAATTGTGAAGCCTCAGAATATTGTCAACAAAAGACGTGTGTTTGGTTATAATGTAGGTATTCTTTATGTACCAAAAGGTATTAGGTAATAAAAGAAAGTACAAATTTCTGAAATATCATTCGCTTCGCATACACACACACACAACACACACACACACACACACACACACACACACACACACACACACACACACACACTAAATTACAATATGTTCCTCTTTAATATGTCTCGATCTATATGTTTTTACAGCTGTTTCATATATATAAATATATATATATATATATATATATATATATATATATAATATATTATATATATAAACATATAAAAAAAAGATATATAATATATTATATTATATATATATATAATATATATATAGATTCATCAGAGATGTAAGCCAAGATTAACGAGGCCTCTATTAAATTAATGATATGCAATCAATTAAATCTGTGATTGAAATGAGATAACTGTCGATTTAGCGTTTATTAATCATGAAACGATATTGACATATGACAATTGAGAATTTGTAAATGAATAGAATAACAATTAGCACAATAAATCAGCTATAAATTAACTTTAAACACTCGTAATTATAGCTATGTTAATATTGGGCACCGACATCTATTCTAAATATGACCTCTTCCTTTCGAAGTCCCTAAAATACTCCCGAATCATTTTGGCGCTCGTTCCTTCTTGGATTCTTTCGCCAATCAGATTCAAACACTTGGCATTTTCCTCCCTGAAGGGGGGAAAAGTGCCAAGCATTTATTTCTACGCAGTTAACAGGTGTTATTTGAAATAGGTTCTCCAACGAATATTATTTGTGTACACAGGAAGCTTGCAAGTTTGCCTCTTACATTGGTGTGCACACACTATGACATACATGCATATGTCTCACAAAACCTTCCCTATTTTATTTTTTCTCCACATTTGGTGACCTTCTGGAGTGGAAAAAGGAATATCTGCCTCATAAACAGAGGTGACGTCTTTGTTTATGTTTTCACAGATATTTCTTTTATCCTCCTTCTGAATGTACAGTAAATTTAAAGGAAAGTAGAATGAAGAGCAGTTGAAAATACTACTTGAGAAAGGGGAAAGAACTACAAATATGAATAAATAACACCTTTAACAAAATATTTTGTTCTCGTATTAATTACCACAGCATCGTCTTTTACTCTTATTTTTCTCAAGAGATATTTACTTTCGTCTCACACTTCCTTCCTTTTTTTCATTTATTCTGTGTTTTTCTTTTTCTCAGAAGGAGACGGAACTAGACTGTAGAATATTTTTACATTTCTTAGGTTTTCAATCACCACTTTGTCTCTTTTTATTATGTGGGAATTACTATTAGTGATTTTGACTACCTGGTAGGGGCCGTGATACTTGGGTTCGAGCTTCCCGACGTTGTATTGTTGATTCTTTACCAATAGATATTTTGCATCCTTCAAGTTCTTCGGGAGAAAGATATTCCTATTGCGCAGATTTGTTCGTTGTGCGAGAGGCTTAGCCATTAATCCTGCAAGCTTTTCAATATACGTGTCATAGGACATTGGTCTGTCTGGGACATCTGTATTTAATAGACCGCCAGGAATATTTATATCCTGCCCATATAACAGCTTACTGGGACAAATCCCACTCTCGGAGATGGGGGCAAGACGAATGGCGAATAAAACAAAGGGTAACACGTCTAACCATTGTTGGTTTTCCATCCCAGGTTCAGCCAACATAGCTCTAATGCTGTTTATAATCATTTTATTCGTGACCTCACATTTCCCATTACTAAATGGACTGTACGTTGCCGTGGTCGTGTGAAGCATACTTAGTAGCCTACACACACTTTCAAACAAGTGTGAAGTGAAGTTCCCACCCCGGTCTGAAATCAAGTGGCTGGGAATTCCTGTATGGATCAGGACTTTCACTATGGTTTCTTTTGTGATATCTTTTAGGGGTATCGCCCACACATAATGGGAAAATCTATCTATGAGTGTCAACAAATATTTGTATCCTTTACATAAACTCATCTTCAATATATCTATATTCATCGTCTCGAACTTATAGGAGACTTCTTTGTATTTACCGTAAATAGGATTTATTTTTCTACCTACTTTAGATACTTGATATTGTGCACATGATCTGACTATGTTTTTAACTCGTTGATGCATGCTTTTAAACAAACAGTCTGCCTTTATTGCTTTTAAGCATCGTGATATCCCTAAATGACCTTGGAGATGAGTCATCCAGATTATTTCGTCAATGTAGGCATCTGAGAGGATAATTCTGGCATAATTTAATGAAATGTCAACATATAAATTTACTTCTTTTTTCTTGAACCAAAATTTTTGTTTTTTAATAATTAATGAACTTTTCTCTTTATCTGTTAATAATGATTGTATATATTTATCTATTTGTTGTTTTTCACTGATATCTGAGTAGTCTATTTCTTTGCGAAACCTTTTTATTAGTTCCACATGAGCCTCATTACAACCTTGTATTAAATTTACTCTATTTATTTCAATTAAATTATCATTTATTTCATCTATTTTATTTTTAGCTATATCCTCTCTCCAGTTTTTCAAATTCTCTTTTTCTATTTCAATCCGATCGTCTATAGTGATTTTCTGTTTCTCAAAATTCTCGATTTTCTCACGCAAGGCATGCGAAGTATTTATGGTATTTGTTTTGTGGTTTTTTAAATGTCCAAAAATTTTCCCTTCTCGGGAATTTACTACCTTGGCACGTGCGGTATTTTCTTTTATGGGCCTCGTATACCATCCTTTCAAGGTGGGCGATAGTGGTTCATAGTAATAGTGATTTAAAGATCCACAATTCTCATTCACCTGGTTAGTGTCGAGTTCATTGTTCTGATTGGCTACTTCACTCGTTGGTGAGCCAATCACAGCGCTCCTTTTGATAGGTTGGGCATTAAGCTCCGTCTCTTTTCCAGAGTTCATCATTACTTCATCATTTTCATTGTAATTATCATTATCATTATCAATTTTATTGCTTAGGAGGTATTCTGACAAAGGATTGGCCTTTTTATTGATTAATTTCTATGTTACTTTGTAGGAACTCAACAGATTCAGACTTCGTATCTCTCGTATATTGTAATTCTTGCTATCATTGACACGTTTGTATTTTTGCAACAATTCTCTAGATTGTATATGAATTGTGAGGTCTTTCCCTGCGAGTAAATATCCCTATTTGTTTAATATTTTGGTTAAACATACAAGTAGTTTGTTAGCTGGATCATATTTCCTTTCAATAGGCGCTAATATCGTACTGTAAAAAGCGATTGGGCGGTCCTCTTCGTCATCGGTAAGGATCACTCCTGCCGCGGCTACGTCAGTAGTGTGTATGATGATTGAAAGGGCTTGAAGCGCTTGGGTAAGCAAGGGTTGTTGTATGTTTTATTGCCTTTTTAGCATCTTCAAAAGCTTTATCTGCAGTTGGGTTCCATGGTATTCGCCTCCTGGCGTAGGGTTTCCCCCTCAGGAAGATATTTAGTGGAGCTATGACATCTGAAAAACAGGCTATGGATGATCTGTAGAAGCCTATTTTTCCCAGAAAGCCTCTTAATTCTCTAATGATTCTTGGTTTTGGAGTGTCAAGTAATTCTTTCACTTTCTCATAGTTTGGTGTTATCCCTTCTTCATTTATCGTATAGCCCAAATAATCGATTTCTTTTGCGCCTATTTGGCATTTCGCGGGGTTGATACTGATATTCAAATATTGTAGTCGTTTTAACACCTGTTCAAGGATGATTTTATGCTCCTCTTCGGTTTGTGTGTGAATTAAGACATCATCCATGTAGACACATGTGTTTTTAAGTCCTGAGTGAGAATATCGATGAACCTTTGGAAAATAAACGGTGATGACACAAAACCCATGGACAAACATTTATAGCTATAGTTTAAAAGATTAGAAGTTATAGTAAAGTATTTTTCGCTGTCTAGAGACAATGGGATCGTGTAGTAAGCTTGCGTCAAATCCAAACGCGTGAACCATTTACTCCCTTTCAATGTAAACATAGCATCCTGGATTAGGGGCAGTCTATACGTTTCGATCTCTGCTCTTTTGTTAAGCTCTCTAAAATCCGATATGACTTTCACTCGGTTGTTACTCTTCTCTAACTCAGACATAGGAAAAGCCCAGGGGGAATTTGTCCTTCTCAAAACGCCTGTGGCCAACAAATTATTAAATTCCGCACGAGTTTGAGCATATAATTTATGAGGAATCCATCGTGGCTTGAGGGCGATAGGAGGTCTCTGATGTTCAATCAAAACTTTTTCAGGTATAAAGGCGGTGTCTTCGTCAGTAGTTACCTTGCCGTCCTTACCTATTAATGCTGTGCTCATACTGCTGTCTTTATTTTTATATTTTTCAAAAATTCTATCCCAAGTTTCCATTTGTTTTAATTTAATAAAATTATTTTCTGTTAAATAGGGGTTCAAAAATAACTCTGTATGTATATTCAATAATACCTCTTTAAAGAATAAAGAACTACGAGGGACATGCTCAGTGGAGAGTGAGGGAGGATGTGAAATAGACAGATAGAGAGGAAATTTTCATGCGCATACTTAAGATTAAAATTTTTAGACCTACACAATTTTATCGTTTTATTTGTAACAGGATCAATTAATAAATCACGTTTAAAATCGATGCCCATTTCAAAATGCTTCAAAAATGATAAGCCTAATATATTTGTCTCAATATTTGTAATATAAAATGTATCAACATATTTTCTACATAGATTAAGATCAAATTCAATAGTTTTAGTATCATATATGGCAATTTTAGAATGGTTTGCTGCTAACATATAACCTATGGGGGGCTTGCTATTTGCAAGTGCGTTCCCAGACAATATATTTTTCTCCGACCCACAGTCAACAAGGTAGTCTACCTTATTTAATATGTCATGCACCTCATATAGTTTCAAGTCGTCAATCTCACAAGCTTTCTTGCCTGTCTCAGCATCGACTGCAACTTTCTCGACGATATAGCATCGCCCGTTAACAGTACTTATGTAAGCTGGACTTGACAAGCGACTTGTCTCATTGCTCTCACTTTCCACTATATGGTTCATAACAGATACATCATTTAATGAATTTGATTTAAAAAAGATATATCCCACATGCAAAGGGTCTATAGTTGTAATAAAATTTTTACTTTGTACATTACCAACACATTTTGAATCATCAATTTCAAACCTTTCTTTGACATATGTATCATTTAATATAACATCTTTTTTAATGGAATATTTTTATTCATCATAATAGTACTACTTTTTTGTGGTAAAGTTTCGTCCTGTTGTGGAGCATGCAAACCTTTACAATTATCATTATTTAATACTTGTCTTTTTACAAAAAAATTTATTTCTATTCAATATTTTTAATTCCATTTCTAATAATAGTAGTATTAGCATTTTCAATATTATTAGTACTGGTTGTATTTTCAGTGTCTTGAACAATATTATTATTATTATTATTATTATTTTATTATTATTATTATTATGATTATTTTATTATTAATATTATTATTATTATTATATTATTATGATTATATTATATATTATTATTATTATTATTATTAAGTATTATTATATTAATTAGTATTAAATTATTATTATTATATTCATTATATTTTTATTATTATTATTATTATTATTATTTTATTATTATTATTATTATTATTATTATTATTATTATTATTATTATTATTATTATTATTATTATTATTATTATTATTATTATTATTATTATTATTATTATTAGTATTTGATTGTTTTATTTTTTTTATTATTATTTATTAATATTATTATTATTATTATTATTATTATTATTATTATTATTATTATTATTATTATTTTTATTATTATTATTATTATTATATTATTATTATATTATTATTATTATATTATTATATATTATTATATTATATTATTATTATATTATTATTTTATTATTATTATTATTATTATTACTCGAATGTTCTGAGTTTATTTTAACACGATTTTCACAATTAATATTAGCATTGTTGATAACTTGCACTTTTGGATGAAATGTCACCTTTCTACTGTGACCTATATTTTTACGACTGTCGCTTGGTGTTGTGGCTGACAGTCGATCTAGGAGTTTTCAGAAGCTTGATTGTTATTACGTGTGGCGTTCATCTCCCCATTGGCAAAAAGTAATGGATAAAGGGGACATTCATTGGACTCACATTTATAGGCCTTATGTAAGAAGCGAGAATGGTAATAACACAACTCCTGGGCAGCATTATTAAAAGTGTTATTAAATCCATGATCATCCGAACTTGAATTTCTATGCTGACTTCGTTCCCGTTTCAAGTTTCGTTCTTCAGCTGAGTGGCGTTGACCTTGAATGAGCTGTTGGATAGAGCCTGCCATCTCAGCCATGGCCTTCGTGAGCTCGGCCATCTCGCGTGAAATGTTGTTGTAATGGTGACGAGCAGAGTCAGGTTTGTGCTCACTTTCGTGCGCGAGATTCTGTCGGTTCGCAGAGTCTGCCTCACGCCGGTCTTTGTTGGCTCGTACCGCATTAACAGACCCCAAGACTGTTCGTAGTTTGTCTGTTGGTATTTCCTGTCCTTTTGGATGAAGTTTTTGAACAAGTCATCTGCGACCTTGACCATACGATGTATGTTATTTTCTTCTGCTAGTGTATACACGCTCATCTGTACGTTTGTGGGAAGTTCTTCGAGAAACAGTTCGATAGCAAATTTAGGGTTATTGTCTACTAACACATCGAAATTCTTGTAACCGAGCACTCCTTTCACTCGATTGAGGTATTCACTTGGGAGCTCGTCAGGCCGCATTCCTTGTTTGAAAATTTCACGAATCCGTTGGCGAAGGGCGGGAAGATAGGTTTGTTCGATATCTTCTAAAAGCAGTTGATAGGCATTTGCTTGTAATGGAAATTGAATTTTTGACACTAAAGTGGTTGGCAAAATTGGTGCTACCAGACGAACACATTCATGTGTATCATCGATGTGATTTAGCTTGAATATCGCATTCGTAGCACTAAGCCAACTGAGGACATCATAAGAATCGAACGCTGGTAATTGACTTGAAGTTAAATGGCTATAAGTCTTCAAAGGTGACTTATATTCTTGGCGCCTTAGTCTTGTTTCTGAGCGGGAATTTCGCGGTGTCATTTCATGAGCTTCATTGTCCGAGGAGGAAGCAGATGGCTGTTCCCCTTCCTTGGAGGGTTGATTTTGTTGAGGAGAGGGCATCTTGCCATTCCCCCCTTTTCCTTTCAAAGAGTTCTTTGAGTGACTCGCTTGACTTTTCTGGGCAAGTCTTTGTCGAAACCATTATTTTACTGACTACAAGACTTTATTTCACTGCCACAGAAACGTTAAGCCTAAGATGGGAGTTTTTGTTTGAAAATTCCAAATGTTTGGAGCAGCAACGGATTTTCTGTTACTACCCGATTTTTTTTCAAATTTGAATTTAACAACGACTTATTTCTTAATATTTTCGAGAGTATAGATTGTTTAATTCTTCACGTTGCTAACTCTTTGATTTACACTGTTTATTTATAGTCAAAATCACAGTTTGATTAATCGCACTTTTCACTACACAGATTTTTTTTCCAAACAATATTGATTACAC
>JABUQX010095737.1:25000-27500 GCA_015478945.1 Trachelipus rathkii | reverse complement strand
AAATGTAATAAACAATTGCTTTATTTAAAGAGAAACCTCACCTGTATTCGAGGATGTCGTGTCAAATACCATGCATACCTATGATGTTTTTGTCGCATTTCCAATCTATGAGTAGATTTTTATTTGCAGAACCAACGTTACCATGTTTCAGACCAGCTTTTGTGGGTTGAACTCGGAAGGGTAGTACATAAAGTTTAGTTCCATTATTTGACTCGGATACTAAAACATATGTAGACGATCATCAATTGTCTTTGGGTCAGCGTAGCCATCAGTTTTCCGTCCCAATACCATTTTGGAGACGGATTCCATTTCTTGCTATTTGTTTTTGATATGGGGTAGTACGATACTCAATATCGATGGGCTGAACTTTGCCGATTATCTTTGAAACATCTCCTTCGCAGACAGAAACATCATATGTGCAGATGAATTCATCTTAGTATTACTAACGTCATTCCTCACGCTCGAGCAACAACATTTGGATTCTTGAGAATATCGAAGACAAATATGTATTCTGAATTTAATTTGCCTTCTGTGTCGCCTTTCAATTTCAGAGCAGGCTGAGCTGGGTCAGCAGTCCCACCAACCGATTCATCATAGAGACTGCTGGTTGGCTCAAACTCAGCAGTTTCTTTGAACGTGCAGATGATCTCTCTTTTGGGGAAAAGCTTCGTCATAGGTTCTTTTCTGCCTTTTCTCGACAACTTTTGCATTGACTTTGTCAATTCCTGAATAAAATCTTTCTGTCAGTTATCTGCTTTGCATGAAAGCAATGTCTGCATCAATGGATTCGTTTTCCTTTGTTGTTTTATGTCGCTTCGAGCTTCCATATCTTGGAGAACGGATTTCTTATAAAATTTTATGGTAGCATCTAATGTTGACATAAATTTCTTGATTCCTGGAGTTATCAAATATGTCTTCGATTCGTTGGCACTTCATTGTTCATATATTCATGTAGGTGTTTGCAAAATCTTTTTACTTAATGTTGTTTCTTTCACTTGTTATGAGGGATATTTGCCTTCGTATAATGCATGAGAACATTTATCAATTTATAAGAAGATAATGCATCATTAAAGTTAAATCCTTAAGAAGTTTGCAAGCAGGCAAAAGTACTTACCTCTTTGTTGGCAGTTTGCGTCCCTTGTTTTCCTTGTCGTCCGATACCAGGAGTAGTCCTAATATGTTGTATATATTGATCATTATGTCTAGTTTCCATTTACTACATTTTAATCAATAGTAATCTGAAAAAATACTTAGGTAAATAACATTACTAAAAAAAAGTTAAAATAAACATTCGTAGATTTTATCACGAAAAAATATCTATTTTTACAGTTTAAATTTCTGTATCGCTTGTGCTAACTCATTTGTAATCGGATTGGAGAATAAATTCAGAGATTTGTTTTTAGGCCCAAATCCGAGTACCAAAAGCTTGAACAGCTGTCCACGATCAAATTTTGATTTTTTGGATTTTTAGGACACCTAATATATATATATATATATATATATATACATATAATATATATATATATATATATATATATAACTTCTTATATATATATATATATATATATATATATATATATATATATATATATATATATATATATATATATATATATATATATATATATATATATTATACAGAGCTATATATATATATATATATATATATATATATATATATATAGCAGGTGAAACATGCTTAAATCCTTGAAATTGAAGGAAAAGGCGAGCATAATTGAAAATGATGCCTGGTGTGCATTCCGTAATGTGGTTCAGGGATTTTTAGGAAATTGTAAAGATCCAAATTACAAAACAGCTGATAAAAATGCTCATTGATTGTTATAAAAAAATGGGGTGCCGTATGTCATTAAAGGTGCGTTATTTACACTCGCATTTGGACTTTTTTCGAGAGAATTTAGGGGATGTAAGTGAAGAACATGGTGAAAGATTTCACCAGGATATTCAGACAATGGAAAGGCGATACCAGGGACGTTGGGATAGTGCCATGATGGGTGATTATATGTGGTTTTTGATAAGAGAAACCAAATCGACTCACAAGAGAAAAGCACGATCCACAAAGCACTTTTAAATGCAAAGTAAGCATGTTTTTGGCATATTAAAGCATTGACTTATATTTTGGGGATATTAGAATGTATCTTATCAAGTAAAAAGTCTTTTTTAAGTTTCTGTTCGTAAATTTAAACCTTCAAATAAAAAATTGTAATAAGTACCTACAGTGTAAGCTCATTAACAAACCTTAAAAATGCCAAAACTTAAATATTGCAATAACTCTCAAAGTATCGATGATAGAAAAAAATGAAGGTCATTTCTGTGTTCAGCGTCAAAAAATATATAAGATTCAATAAAAAAATAAAAAGAAACATTTTTTGTGTTACATAGTGTAATTCATTTCAATTTTTATTTAATACAGAGAAATTACAATATAATCATTTAATAACAAAGATCACATACAGTTTTATATTATATTGTCAAATATTTT
>JABUQX010095737.1:12500-15000 GCA_015478945.1 Trachelipus rathkii | reverse complement strand
TTTGAGAGTTGAGAAGGGTTCCCCTTTTTGGCATAGTCTGAATGAGGGGTCGTTTCCAGCAGGAAGTTAGGACGAAGTAGATAGACAGAGACGAAATTATTTACCAAGGCAGGGAGGGTGCATGCTCAGAAGCACAAGCTTTGAGAATCTCAGGAGGAATACCATCAGGGCAGTCTTCTTCTTCTTAGTGTTAAGATCAGAAAGAGTGGGAATAACGTCTTTGAAAGAAATTACAATTCTAGTCATGATTGAGTTGGAGGTGGGTAGAGAAGGAGGAATAGTACCTGGATTGTCTATGGTAGAATTTTTTTGGTGAGAAAGGTTTGAGTGTAGGGATTTCAAACTGTCAGGTAAACGGCAGATTGTGGGTGTCGGAAGAAGCTACTAGAGGAGGGAAAGAGGAAGAAACAAAGTTAAAGTTATTTTTTTCTTCTTCAAAATGGTAGAGGAGGAAGAGGAACCAGAAAAGTTTTTAGTGTCACGTAGAATAAATAAATGTTTCTCGATTCCGGGATGGAATATAAATTGGGTGCTCGTTTCTGGGTTTAAAAATGGCAACAATTCCTGAAAGAGGTGACGCGTCTCTTTCAAAATAAAAATAATAATAATAATAGTTTGTTTTATATTGATCTTTACTTTTTTATTTCTGTTCATTAAGACTGAAAAACATAAAAATAATTTTTCATTCTAAATATGTTTTTATTTTTTAAAATTTTCAATATTTTAATCAAATTAAATAGTAATACAATAAAATAAAAGCAATACAAATTAAACTGTTCAAAGAAAAATATATTTTATTGATGCATTTTTAAAAAAACAAATACAAATAAACATAAATAAATATAAATAAGTAAATAAAAATAATACACTTTAACAAAGAGTAAAAATGTATATTTTTACGCCACATGTAGAAAACTAGACCGCCCGCCATGTACGCCACTTCTCTAACAGTATGTAAGAACGTTTTAATTTAAATTATTAAACATTATCTCATAATAAATAAGGAATCTCACAGAATAAAAGGTTGCTTCAAAAGCTCATTTATCTC
The DNA here is from genome assembly GCA_015478945.1 of Trachelipus rathkii. Lineage (NCBI taxonomy): Eukaryota > Metazoa > Arthropoda > Malacostraca > Isopoda > Trachelipodidae > Trachelipus > Trachelipus rathkii. The sequence goes on along the minus strand of JABUQX010095737.1, from coordinate 13,952 downwards.
TTTCAATTTTTTATTCCTTTATTCTTTAATTATTTTTTTATTCTTTTTTAATTTTTTTTCCATGACAAAATAGGAATTCTTTTCTGTCTTATTATAATGTATGAAAACAATTTTTTAATACTCTGTAAAGATTAAAAAGATGTTCGAGATTATATATATATATATATATATATATATATATATATATATATATATATATATATATATATATATATATATCATCTCTATATATATATATATATATATCATATATATATATATACATATATATACTATATCTCTCATTATAATGGGATAACCGGTGATGTTATCAATTTTCTGTATCCAGAACGACCTTGAGAGATAGTACAGCTCCCTTCCCATATCCCCAATCATCATCAGACATTTTTAGTCATTTTTTTTACCTTCTAATTCTTCTCTTCCTTTTACTGTAAACCCTTTCTTTCTCTGGGTTCCTCCAATCAACTTCTTTATTTATCTCTGTATCCTGTTTATATCATTAAATTTTCCTCAAGAAAGACTCCCGCCTACCGCAAGGAAACGTTCTTTGGTTTATCGGTGCCGCAAAAAGGTCGGACTTGCTGTCGAATATCTTTGATTTTCCTTAAATGATCTACTGCTTTGGGAGGGATGTGCTCCTCGGAGTACGCAGAGCGCATAATCAAGGTAATTCTATCTGGCATGGAGTAGCTTATTCCGTATTCTTTCCTTTCAATTAAAATTAATAAACCTCGGTTTTACTCTGCTTGTTCTCGTATTATTGGACGCATGGACGCTGCCTTCAGGAAACATAATCGTCTTCGAGTTCTAGAAACTCCTGCGACTTATATTTCATCCCTGAATGGTTTAAAACCTATTCTCCGTAACATTAAAACCTCAATTCTTTTCCGTAAGAAATGCAACTATCTTCTGGTTCCTCTTCTTCTTCACGTTCTTTCGAATATTTTGCAAAGACTGTCAACTGTAACTTTACTTGTTCCTCTTTCCGTCCTCTAGTATCTTCCGATGGTACAATGACCTATCTGTTACTTCTCTCTATTACATCATCACATATCCACTCCTATGCCGACGACTCTACCCTTCAATACTATTCTCATTTCGAAAGACCTCCCACCCAACATGAATTAGCTTAGGCGAGGAGGGTTGCCTTGGAGCAACATACTCTGATCTTTCTCTCGTATTTTTAATTATGACAGAGAAAACTCAACTTCTTCATCTTTCTACTCAACAAAATCTTCAACAAAACATTAAGATCTTCATTCAGAAACCCACAACTCAAACGTTCCTTTGTTTTAAGTGTTCTCGGTGTTTCTTTTCTCGTGATCTTTCTTTCTTTCTTTCTTTCTTTCTTCCTTTCTTTCTTTTTTCTTTCTTGGAAGGATCCCATTTATTCTCTTTTAAAACAAGCTTCTTAAAGATTGAGTCTTTTAAGTCACCTTCAAAATTTCTTGT
>JABUQX010095737.1:0-7500 GCA_015478945.1 Trachelipus rathkii | reverse complement strand
AAATGTAGGCCCCATCAATGGGTTCATATTAACCATTAGGCTTAAATACGTTCCCCTAGCAACGTTAATCCTATCACCTGTTAACCTTTCAATCACCTCATCTAAGTTCGTGAATCATTTCTACTGCGTTTTTGACGCTTGCGGCGTCACATCAAAGGTTTTCGATTTCATCCACGCATTTGAGTTTAGCTCCGAGCCCCGTCAGCTGCCCACTGTCCGCATTCCTCAACCCGCCTCCAGCCTTCCGTTGCCCGCTAACAGCCTCCAGCCGCCCGCCTCCAGCCTCCCGTCGCTCGCTAACAGCCTCCAACCGCCCGCCTCCAGCCTCCCGTCTCCCGCCGAAGGCCCACGACCCCGCACCCGCAGGTGCGTCCCGCCACGTCCCCGCCCGCCGCGGGCGCCCGCAGGCGCAATATTCCCCGCCCGCCGCGTGCGCCCGCAGGCGCCATATTTCCGCGTACCAACCCGCCGCGTGCGCCCGCAGGCGCAATATTCCCGCACGAATGAAATATATATATATATATATATAAATATAATATATATATATATATATTTCACTTATATTAGGAATATAATATATAGTAATATATAGTAATATATATATACTATATATATATTATATATATATATATATATAGATATATATATATATATATATATATATAATATATATATATATATTATATATATATACTAGATATATATATATATATATATATATATATATACTACGAGTCATTCATTTTTATGTTGATAACTTAAACATTTTTATTTAAAACATTTTCGCGAACAAACTGAAACTCATTACAGACATCTTTATATACTTAATACTTTTTAATTTATAAATTTTAAATTGTATGTTAAGAAGAAAAAAACCAGAGTGTCTGATATATAAACATTTTATTTTACTACAATTGTACGAAATTTTATTAAAAAATTAACTTTACATACCTTAAAGCAGGTAAATCAGTAAATCAATAGAGGTGTACCTAACACCGAAGGGCGTTAGTATGCTTTTTGTTTTACTGCTTTACTGCTTTAACTTCCTGTTTTACCTGCTTAAACTCATATGTTTTACTGCTTAACTCACATACTTAAAAAAATTTACATACCTTAAAGCAGTAAATCAGTAAAGGAGTAGAGGTGTTACATAACAACAAGGGGTTAGATGCTTTTGTTTTACTGCTTTACTGCTTTAACTCATGTTTTACTGCTTTAACTCATATGTTTTACTGCTTTAACTCATATATTTATTAACATTACATACCTTAAAGCAGTAAATCAGTAAATCAATAGAGATGCTACATAGCACCAAAGGGATTAGTATGCTTTTGTTTTACTGTTTTGCTGCTTTAACTCATGTTTTACGCTTTAACTCAGTTTTACTGCTGTTAACTCATATATTTATAAACATTACATACCTTAAAGCAGTAAATCAGTAAATCAGTAAATCAATAGAGGTGTGACCTAACACCAGGAGGTTATTAGTATGCTTTTGTTTTACTGCTTTACTGCTTTAACTCATGTTTTACTGCTTTAACTCATGTTTTACTGCTTTAACTCATATGTTTTACTGCTTTAACTCATGTTTTACTGCTTTAACTCATGTTTTACTTCTTTAACTCATATGTTTTACTGCTTTAACTCATATGTTTTACTGCTTACATTTATTATTTATTAACATTATGTTTTATTTTGTTTTAATACTTTTTATTTATTTATTATTATTTTTATTTTTATATTATTTTCATCATTTAATTATTTAATTATAAAAAAGAAAAATCAAGAATTCAAAACCTATGTCCAAGTCATGCCTAATTGTTATATTATTTATAAACACACAAAACACACACACATACACACAAACACACACACAACACACACAAAACACCACCACACACTTACACTATACACACATTGCTATGACATTATACACACATTCCACTATGACACTTACATTTACCATAGACACTTACATTTAACCATATACACTCGCAGTCACACATCACACACACACAACACACACACACAACACACACACACAACACTTAACTTATACACACATTTCACTATGGACACTTATAACACACATTCAGCTATGACACTACATTTACCCATATACACTTACATTTACACTTACACACACACACACACACTCAAACACAGATTTACTTACACTCACACAGATTTACTTACACTCACACACAGATTTACTTACACTCACACAGGTTTACTTTACACTCACAAACAGTTTACCTACACACACAGATTTACTTAACACACAGATTTTCTTACACTCACACCACAGTTTCTTACACACACACACAGACACACTTACACTTATACACACATTCGCTATGACACTTATTACCACACATCACTATGACATTACATAACCCTAGACCACTTCATTTACACTTTTACACACGCGGTCACACCACACACACACACACACACACACACTTACACTTATACACACATTCACTATGACACTTATACACACATTCACTATGACACTTACATTTACCCATAGACACTTACATTTACACTTACACACACACACACACACACACACACACACACACAGATTTACTTACACTCACACAAGATTTACTTACTACTTCCACACACAGATATACTTACACTCACACAGATTTACTTACACTCACACACAGATTTACTTACACACACAGATTTACTTACACACAGATTTACTTACACACACAGATTTACTTACACTCACACACAGATTTACTTACACACACACACACACACACGCACACTCACTTACACATATAACGTATAATTTATTAAAACATTTTATTTTTTAATTAATCACGTACATTTATATTACTCATTCAAATATAACTAAAATTATTTCAAAGTTTCTTAAAACTTCTATAATAAATCAATCATTATCTTTGAACAAAGAATTTATTATTAACTGTTAATACTTTTTGTTTATAAATTTTATAACTATCAAGTTTTAAAATAACTTTTACTAAAATTTGGCTGAAATTTTTTAAAAAATATTTTACGTACCTTAAGCAATAAAGCATCAGTAAATCAGTAATCATCCCCTAGCACCCTTCATAACACCAAGCTATGCACGTTTTGTTCTATTGGATCTTTCAGCTTTACATCATCTTAAGCCATGTAATAAGTATAAAATAACAAAATAAGTTGCTTCTCTGCTAACATAACATGTATTTTAATAAAATCTTTCTAAATTCTTATTTAAAAATAACAATTATTCACTTACATTTATATGATTCGCTCGTTAACTAAAAAATTTCAAAGTTTTTTAAATAATTTCGAATTTTTCTTTAATTATTATTATTATTTAGCTATGTACATTGACAATCCATCACGAGGAAAACACAACAAACCCGCACTCCTTTACAGTACGAAACTGAACCTCTCCTCTGTAAATATGTGTGTTTGAAATAACTACTTTAAGGCCTAAATTTAGGATAAATCTTTTTTGTATCCCGGGGCGATGTAGGCCTAATTCCAGGTCAAAATATATTTCAAAATGACCTTTTTCTGTAAAATGTTGTGCAATAACTACGTTAGGCCTAAATTTAGGCCTAATTTAGGATAAGCCGTTTTGTACCCCGGGGCGATTTAAGCCTATTACCAGGTCAAAAGGTAATTCCAGTATAGGCAAGAATCATTGTTATTATTATTGATTATGTTATAAATATATTCAAACTGAAACATGCTGGATCGGTAAAGATCCTTTAAGCAGGTAAGAAGCAAAGTTTTCCTTAATTGTGATTGGTCGGAGTAATCCTTAACTCTATATGACCTCGTATGTGATTTGGGTCGAGAATTTTTTTATCGTCTTTTGAAAATTAACTTTGTTCTTTAAACTGGTATTTGAGCAGGTGTTTATTATCCTTTTAGAGCCCCAACTCAGTTTTAAATCATAGTCATTTTTGCTGTTAAGCGGTGGCACAAGTTATCTGATTTGTATTAAAAGTGTTTTATTTTTACTAAGTGTATTTCATATTTATAATAAATACTTACATTGAGAATAATTATTAATTTTCACTAGATAGAAATAATTAATTTCACTAGATTTATAGTAAGATCACGTGAAGCAAACGGCAAAGAGCGCCGCAAGCGCGACCCGGTGCGAAACCGACGCATGAACCCGCCGGCGTAATATTACGACGCGGTCGCCGAAAATATTTTCTTTATGATATGCCGTTGTAAACTTCATTACATCATTTTGTATTTTCAAATATACCGCTTCCTATATTATGAACCCGTTCATTTTATTTCTTACTTGAACATTTTTAATTTTATTTTATTGAAAATACCATTTCACTGGTAAGTTTCTTGAAAAAAACATTTAGGGTTGTAAAAAAACAGTTTGTTTTATTTATCCTAAAAGTTATATCACTTGAGGGGAAGATAGAACAAAATTACTCGGCTGTCGCACGCAATACTAGGTCTCTCGCCTCTCGCGAATATACTCCGACACTACGTGTGCTGATCTTATTACTTTAGGAATGTAAAACAAGTTTATATGCCTTAAAGTGATACACAGTATATATCGACTGTAGACGGTCCTGACATATATATAGATATATACACCTCCACCGGAGTGTCTCGTATCTCTATACTGTGGAATCGAATATATCTCACTCTGTAAAGCTCGCTCTCAAGCGTTAACTGATGTACAAAAACTCAAGTCTGTACAATCTCTCTAGTAGCGACAATCGTACTGTCTCCTCACACTTCATGATATATAGTGTGAGTGAGGATTCTATATCTCACGACCATAAGTGTATGTCTCACTCACACTCTCTATAGGTTAGAGAGAGGCGCGGATTTTGTGGTACTCAATGGATTTCCCTGAAGCTCTAGGGTATCATATTATTATACTTCAAAAATTACATCGAAGCTCACTCTCAGTAAGTGATGAGCCTCCCTCCTTATATCAGCTGTTGTATGCATTCGGAAACCACCGAGAATATCTCAGTTGGTTTGTAATAAACACTGATGTATACCAGGACTTTAAATAAACTAACACGCTCTTGAACACAGGTTATAAGGTTTCGTTAATATAACCTTGAACAGTACACAAACTAATTATTATACATACTTGAATGGGACTTGTGTTCCAAAAGATATTCAAACCTCTAGGATGTATGGCCCTTACCACTTTGAAATACAACGCATCCATTATTTCGCGACGCGTAGTAATATGACGCCGGCGGGAGGTCATGCGTACGGTTTCCGCCACGGGTTCGCGCGTTGTCGGGCGCTCTTGCGTTTTGCCTCACGTGATCTACTATAAATCTCAGTCTGAGATTAATATTATCTATTTCTAGTCAAATTAATAATTATTCCTCAATGTAGTTATTTATTATAAATATAAGATATACACTTAGTAAAAATAAAACACTTTTTAAATACAAAATTCAGATAACTTGTGCACGCTTAACAAGCAAAAAATGACCTTATGATTTTAAAAATGAGGTTGGGGTTAAAAAGATTTAAAAAACACACCTGCTCAAATACAAGTTTAAAGAACAAAGTTAATTTTTAAAAAAGACGATAAAATAATTCTCGACCCAATCACATACGAGGTCATTTAGAGAGATAAGAATTACTCCGACCAATCACAAGTAAGAAAACATTTCCTTTTACCTGCTTAAAGGATTCTTACCGATGCCAGGCATGTTTCAGTTTTGAAATAATTTATAAAATAGCGATGATACTTCACTCAATGAACAATGATTGTCTCTCCGTATTTCACTGACGGCGCTTAAATTCACCGTATGAGTCAGAGGCAACGCGTGTGTTTGACCGATTTCGCCAGCCACTCTGAGAACAAAAACAGAGAAGAATAGTGCTACAAGAAAATAACGGGTAGTTCACATATGCTCTGCTTTTGTGACAAGGAGTCCGTTAAATTTAGTGTCCTCTCGAACGTAGGATTCTTCTTTTATTTTCTTCCTACTTCGGACTGTAGTGGTTCTTACTACAGAAACAAATTGCTCGCTCTCAGTGCTGCTAGTTGATATTACTAAGTGAGTATTTGACCCTGAGAGTATCCTTGAGGCAATAATCGGCGTGAGACAATACAAATAAATCAGGGATTAGCCTAGCGATAAATCATAATTTTATCCGATATGGCGATAATTAGTGAGTTCAATATACATTTGTATTCTCTCATGGGTACGATAATGGCCACGCCGCGTCGTTGGCAAGTTTTATTGATCCTAACTATCCTGTCAGGTGAAGTCGCCTGTCTTGGCCTGTTATCGCGTCTTGTGTGGTCTGTCTACGTGAGATGAGGAATAATTGTCACGATATGAATTGTAATTTGCCTTAATGAGAAAATGGAAAGAGTGTAAAGTTATATATTACATCGAGAGAGAATCCGAGATTCTTCTTTATTTTTAAATGTCTCCGCAACGATCTTGTGGAATGTTAGTGAGTTTTCATTAATAATCTGTACACAGCATACCTACTCTGGCATAGGGTCCGATTGAGAGTATTTGAATCGCAATTTTAAATATACAACTGATAACTTCAACGTTGTGTATTTGAATTTTGCAAAATATTGTATTGGAAATAGCTTAATTAGATTTTGTTAAAAATTAATGTATGTTAGCAGAGACGAACTTATTTTGGTTAATTTATTATTTTCTCCTTGTATATACTTTATATACATGGCTAAAGATTAGATATGTGATAATATAATAAGGTGATACAGAAGTCATATTAGTAACAATAACGTGGAATACAATATAGCTATTGGTTAGTAGATAGGGGTTGCTAGGGTAATGACATTATAATATATCATACTGATTATACTGATTTTATATTGCTTTAAGGTACCGTGATAATAAATATGTTTTTAATAAAATTTCATATAAAAATTTTAGTAAAAGTTATTTTAAAACTTGTAGTTATATAAAATAATTTTATATAATAACAAAAAAGTATATATATATAACAGTTATAATAATATAAATTCTTTAGTATTAAAGATTCGAGAATCAATGTTATTATTGTTTTATAAATATATTTCAAAACTTTGAAATAATTTTAGTTATTATTTGAATGAGTAATATAAAAGTACGTGTTTAATTTAATAATAAACATGAAAACAAGTTATATATATATAATTATGAGTGTTTTTATATTAATTAATTTACGTTATTATTTATGTTGGGTAAGTACAAATTGTGGTTGTGACTGATGAGGCTATGGTAGTGGATTTTGCACTGTTGATGTATTATTATTACACTTCATTTTCTCATATTCATTATATGGAAGTACAGCTACCTTCTTTAACATTGGGATATCCACTTAGTTATCAATGGAGTTATGACGGAGAAGAGCAGTGGTAGGAAAACTCAACCTCCTTTCTGTAGTAACCGTTCTATTCTTTAGATTTTTTATGTCAAGAGAGAGTTTTTTAATGATTTTTCTATGAATGCGGAGCTTTACCTTCTGAGGTCTGTTTAAAGGTAC
>JABUQX010095736.1:35000-39545 GCA_015478945.1 Trachelipus rathkii | reverse complement strand
TTTGTTACCCACCAGGGACACAGGAAAACTCACCCCCAAATAATTATAGAAAGTAATCATGGCTCAGGTAAACAATAACAATAACTGTCGTTAAAAAATTGCCATATTATAGGTGATGTGTTAAATACCTTTTTCGAATTTTGTAGCTCAAATTAAATATTCAAAACGAGGCGAAGGAAACAGATCACTACTTGCTAATTTGGCCTTCATTATATAGTGAACAAGAAAGCAATGCTAAAGAAGACAAGATTAAAAATTATACCGGCAATTTATTAGCAAGAATTATCCCCTAAAATCGTAAGTTAATTACATATTAAGACTTAAGATATTGAATATCAAGTTATTTTTGAATTAAACACAAAACTTATCTAGGTTAGGTCTAGGTTTGCTGAAGCAACGACATTAACATCTGATTAGGCGTCTAGTTTGGGACCAACGACATCCAATATCTAGTATAGGTCTAAGTATTTGCGGCAACGGGACAATTCGTCTAGATAGTCGTTACTGTAAGCCTTGTGAAGTCTAGGTTCATGAATAAGATGTGGTTAGGTAGACACAGATTAATTATATATAGTATATATACTCTATATTCTATTAATATAATATATATATATTATATATATATCATTATACATATATATAGTGATAGACTCTATATATATATATATAGTACTAATATAATCTATATATATCGATAGAACCGAAGTATATCTCTAATCCAACTGTATCGGAAGAATCGAACGTCAGACAGGATAACTTATAAGTTTTACCATATATATATATATATAATATAATATAATATAGCGTATATATATATATATATATATACTATATTATATATATAATTATATATATATATCCACCTCCATACTAATATAATATATACATATTATATATCATATATATGATGGGAACTAGTGATAATTCTATTTTAAGTTTGCTTAGCAGGAAATTATGCATATAATATATAATATAAATATTAGTATAATTAATATTATATATACTTGTATAGATATATATAATATATATATATTTATAATTAATATTATATATACTTATATATATATAAAAACCACTATTAGAAATACAAAAGAAATATAATATTCAGTACCTAAATTCTTTATTCAGACATTATTTTTTTATTTCCCACCACAATTGTGAGGTGATATACTGTATATGTTGAAAAAATAAATTGGCTAATAATCAATTTCAATTGAATTTTTATAGGGAATACATGCAGTTATTTTTATAATTAAAATAATACATTAAATGAATAAATTAATGCGTCAGAAAGAACTTCCGGCTTGTAACGATTATTTAATTCGCTTATTTTTTCTCCATTAATGATAAACTTTTATAATTTCTATATAAAAACTTTAAATATAAATAAAGTATTAAAATGCTTAAAACATTTCTGATAATGAATATAAATGAATCTAAATTTTCCTTGCAAGTTATAATTATATATTTTAAACTAACTTTTCAATTTAAAAGCGCGTCGTATTCAAAATTTACATATCTTATATTTTAATGTTGCGCTGTATAGAATGATAGAAAAATACAGCCTTTCAATCCAAAGACATATTTACTTATTAAACTTACAACATATTGTGCAAACTTTTGAGTTTGAAGGTGACTTAAGCGTACTTAAGGTACTTATAGATATATTCTAATTGTTTAAACTTAACACCGTATTCATAATTTCATATTTCAATACGCACTCAAGATTTATGAAAAAATGGCAGGGCTGTTTAAACTAACGAATTTTTCCCTTTTAAAAATATTTTCTTTTTCATTTATACAAAAAATTAGGACTATCTGGAAATCTATATAAATTTTTTTTTATTCAGATAAAACACAAATTTAACTTTTACAGAACATTTTCAATATCCAAAAAAACCTTAAACAAAAATTAACGAATTGAAAACAATTTATGGAGAGTATCAAAATATATTTTGCATTAAGTATCTGCTTCTGCGTTTCTTATGTTAAAAAGCAATATGCAATCTGTATTAATGACAAACTTTAAAACTAATCATGATTTTGAATCTGTGTGGTCGCGTATATCCTTATGCATAATAAATCGTACAAAATAAGGGCGTTTGACAAATTAAAATGACACTCACCAAAGAGGGTAGCCATGCAAATATAATTTTTCATCCCTAAGCTGCCTTTAATGTCTTTTTTTAGCAAAAGCGTTGAAAAGCGATAGGTTTTACCGCTTTGGATAAGGCGTTTTGCCTCACAGGAATGGAGCTGGCCGAAATCAGTTCGTGGAACCAAAAACTGTCGATTAGGCGGCCGATACGCGTTTTGTATTGATCGATAGTTTCTCATCACTAATATCATATATATATATAGAATAGCTCATATTATACATATATATATATATACTATATTATATCATATATATACTATAGTAATATATATATATCTGTGATATATTATATATATAAATGATACTATACTGACTATATAGCTAGTGTGAGTATTACCTATATATATAATCCATATATATAGACTATATATATATATATCATACTATACTATATATATACTATATATTATATATTACATATAATATAATAATATATATATACTACTATATATATATATAGATCTCATTATATATGCTCCATGTACATAGATGTGACAATTCAAATTTTTTCCGTTGGTTGCCAACAATCTTTAATATATATATATTATATCTATATATATATTCTATATATATATTATATATATATATTATAATATATAATATATATATACTATATATAAGTTATATATATATATAATATAAATTGATATATATATATATCATGTACATTATATATATCATGGTATTATTATATATATTATATATATATTATAACTATTAATATACTATAATATATTTATATATATATATATATATCATATATATCATATATATAATATATATTATATATATATATATATATAATATATATAATATATATATTATATTATATATATATATATAATAGTATTTTTTTAAGTTTTTAAAAAAAAATATTTTCCTTAGCAAAAAAAAGAGAATGTCAAAGAGAAACTTTTTACAGATTGCCAAGACCTTGGAAGAAACAAAATTAATGTCTTAAGGTCTATCGTTAATATTTAGGCATATATCGTTACAATAAATTGGCCCTAGTTCCCTTTTTTTTTAACTAACGAAACACCGCAACCATAGACGAAGGAGCGATGCGCAGAGATCGGAGGCTTCTCTCGGCCTCCCCGGTAGGACGACGGGGGACTTCTCTGTTCCCCCTTCTGTCCCCGGTCGACTCAAGCCCATCCAAAGTTACTTCAAACATACATTATTATCCATGAAGCCTTTAAAATTGTAATAACTAACTCAAATACAGTTTCCCATTTAAGCCAGGTTTCTACAATTTAAAGCCATTGCAGATGTTTCAATAAATATATATTAACTTATTAATCGATATATATATATATAATATATATATATATTATATATATATATATAACTATATATAATATATATAATATATATATAAATAATATATATATACCTATATACTATATATATATATATATATTATATATATATATATAAACTATCATATATACTATATATATATATATAATATATAGTATATATATAATATATATATATATATATATATAATATATATATATATATATATATATATACTATTATATATATATTATATATATATATATATATACTAATATATATATTATATAATATTAATATATCATATATACATTACATAGAAAGAATGAAATAGACCGCACAATTGTGCTTACGACAATGGAAATTATAAAAAAATTAAACTTATTGATCTATCATATACTGACATTTCTGTATGTATCACAATACACTTTTGTGGAGACTTCTAAAATTAAGTTCATTATGACCGACCATAAAAAAAGGATAGCAAAAGTGAATCATCACATCATTACAGATTCTATACAACTCATCCGTCTATCTCCTCTCCTGCCCCCCCCTAAATTGAAAGACTTCTTTTTTTTGAATATGTAACCTCAATTATAAAAACAGGACTAAAGTTTAATAAAAATGCGGACAAATCTGGCAACATGAAGCTTAAGACCAAATGTGTCACAGCAGCCTAGTGGACTGCCATATATATACTATATATATATATACTATTAATATATATAATATATCTATCTATAATATTATATATATATATATTATATTTGTTATATATATATATATATATATATTATATATAGGGTGTCCCAGAAGGCACTCACCATACAGGTTTTCGAAAAGAAAGTTGATGTTAATAGATAATACTTTATTTAATCATAACACATGCTCAAAGTGAGAACCCTCTGCATTAAAACACGCATCTATTCTCTTCACAAAACTGTCTTTCACACTCCTGAGGGTTTCAGGGGTGATCATTTGGCATTTAGTTGTTGTTGCATCCCTTAAATCATCAAGGGTGAGTGGACGACTCTGGTACACATCAGATTTGAGATAACCCCAAAGGAAATAGTCAAGTGGGGAAAGAT
>JABUQX010095736.1:10000-32500 GCA_015478945.1 Trachelipus rathkii | reverse complement strand
ACATAAAGAACCAGAAGCAGATACTAATCAAAATATATTTGAACTCTCATAAATGTTTTCAATTCGTTATTTTGTTTAAAGGTTTTTTTGACAAAATTGAAAATGTTCTGTAAAAGTTAAATTTGAGTTTTATCTGAAAAAAAAAAAAAATTTATATAGATTTCCAGATAGTCTAATTTTTTGGTATAAATGAAAGGAATACTAATTTTAAAAGGGAAAATTCGTTAGTTTAAACAGCCCTCCCATTTTTCATTCTTGCAGTGCGTATTGAAATATGAATTATGAAATACGTGTTAAGTTAACAATTAGAATATAGTCTTAAGTACCTTAAGTACCTTAAGTACCTTCAAACTCGAAAAGTTTGCACTATGTTGTAAGTAATAAGTACAATATGTCTTTGGATGAAAGGCTGTAATTTTCTATCAATTCTATACAGCGCAACATTAAAATATAATATTGGGCGGTAATTGCTTTTTGCATTTCTAATATTTCGCAAATATATAGTTAGTTTAAATATATAATTATAACTTGCAAGGAAAATTTAGATTCATTTATATTCATTTAAGACCTTTGTTTTAACATTTTAATCTTTATTTATATTTAAAGTTATATATAAAAATTATAAAAGTTTATCATTAATGGAGAAAAAATAAGCGAATTAAATAATCGTTACAAGCCGGAAGTTCTTTCTGACCATTATTTATTCATTTATGTATTATTTATTATAAAATAAAACTGCATATTCTAAAAATTCAATCGAAATTGATTATTACCAATTTATTTTTCATATACAAGTATACAACCTACACAATGGGTGGGAAATAAAAAAAATGTCTAATTTGATTTAAATCAGCATTGTTATATTTCTTTGTATTTCTAATAGTGGTTATATATATAGTATATATATATATATATATATATATATATATATTATATATATATATATATATATATATATATTATATATTATATATATATATATATAATATTGCCTCAATTTACTACTGCTAACAACTTAAATAATTATTCACTATCATCATATATTATTATATATATATATATATTAATATATATATATATATATATAATATATATATATATATATATATATATATATATATTATATATATATATATATATATGTTAATCGTATATAATATATATATATGGTAAACTTAAGTTTTCTGTACACCCTTTTCGATTTTTTATATATTATTATTATATAATCTCTATCGATATCTATAATATATATATATATATAATATATGATATATATATATATACATAGTATATTATTATCATATATATATATATATATATTAATATATATATAATATACTTATAATATATATATATATTAAATCTGTTGTCTACCCTAACCACACTTTTTATTCATAAACCTAGACTTAAAGGCTTACACAGGTTACTGACCTATCTAGACGAATTTGTTTTCCGTTGCCTCCAAAACTTAGACCTAATAGATGGATTTTCGTTGCCAAGACTAGCGACCTAATCTAGATGTAATGTCGTTGCCGCAAACCTAGACCTAACCTAGATAGTTTTGGTTTAATTCAAAATATTATCATATTTAAGTCTAATATGTAATTAACTTACCATTTAGGGATAATTTCTTGCTATAAATTTCAGGTATATTTTAAATCTGTCTTCTTTAGCATGCTTTCTTGTTCACATAAATAAGGCCAAATAGCCAAGTAGATGATGTTTCCTTCGGCCTCGTTTTGGTATATTTAATTTGACCTACAAAATTCGAAAAAGGTTTTAACACATCACCTATAATATTGCAAATTTTTTAACGCAGTTATTGTTATTGTTTACCTGAGCCCATGTACTTTCTATATTATTTGGGTGAGTTTCTGTGTCCTTGTCAACAAAACTGATGGAATGATTCACAGTTAGGGACTTGTAATGCATATCTTCTAGATCCTTATAGCCTTTCCATGCATCTGATAAAATAGTTGTGCCAACCTCTATATTTTTCTTCAATAAGGGAACGCAACGTTTCACTATCACGCTTTTCAACTGGGACCAGAAAACATTCTACCGTGCCTCTTTCGACTCCTCCAAACACTCACTGACTTGCCACATACTTTCCTCTATGATATTTCCTTTTAGCAAACGTTGATTCATCAACCTCTATGACCTTCCAAACGCCTCCTATTTTCTTAGAGTTATTGAAACATTCTTCAATACAAACGTTCCGGCAAAAATTGAACCAATCTATCACTGTCGGCTCACTAACATTTAAATACGTTATTACCCTGCTAACTGTTTCATTATGTACAAAAAAATACATAATTAATAGAGCATCACTATACGATATTCTAATATTTGAATAAAAATAATCTTTTGGAGAAACTGTATACTTTGGCTCACAATTCTTACTATTACAATAAAAACAAAACTTTGCTCCTCTTTTAGTAATTTCCCACTGTTTCTCACACTTTTCACAAAGTTTTTTATCTAGTATTAATCCAAAATGTTGCAATAAAGCTAAAACTGTAAAATCGTTTTCACATATATCGAATAAATCTTTCAAATTCATTTTTGTAAATAAACACGGAACACAAATTATATTACATGCAATGTAAAAATGATAAATAACCGTTTCCTATTTAAAAATACATATATTTATTGGTTTTACTGTGACGAATATCTTTTTATTCCCAAAATAGCGTTTCCACGATACTAAATAATTAAATATCGATTGTCGTATCAGAATCTTAAGTTTAATCCATATATATATAATATACTATAATTATATATATTATAGTATATTATAATAATATATATATAGATCTATATTATATATTCAATTATATATATACTCTCTATATATATAATATATATATATATATATCATATATATATATATATACATATATATATATATAGTATATAGTTATATATATAATATATATATAATGACCTGAAAAAAGGGAAGAATTTAAGTTTAAACCTTTCCTATTATTCAAAAAATTTCATCATACTTCGAGGATATTTCGTTGACTTTCCTGTTCTCATCCAGAAAAGTGGTATAATAGTATGGCACCTTCTGTACATAATTCATATATATAGTAAATAGGTTATTAGAGTTTTCTACCGTCGATGACAGTTTATGAAATATCTTGAAGGGTCATTTTTTCACACTACAGTAAGCCAAGAAAATTTGAAAAATAATAATAATAATTAATAATAATAATAATTTTTTTTAACAATAAAGAACAAATATAAATTAAAATAATTAAATTTCAATAAAAAATTAAATTTTTTTCCTTTAATTAAAATTAAGAAAAAACTTTGTTAAAAAATGTAAAATTGAAAAAAACGTAATAAATAATAATAGCTAAGAATAATTTTTTTTAATATTCAATGATTAATAATAAATAATAATAATAATCAATAATAAGTAATAATTTAATAATAATTAATAATAATAATCAAATAACTAATCTCTCTCTCTCTCACTCTCATGATAATATATGCTAATAATAATAAGATAAGGTAGAATATACTCTACATATACAAATAATATTATATATATATATATATATATATATATATTATATAATTAATTATAATAATTTAGATATATATATATATACTACTATATATATATATATATATTATATATATATATATACAGTATATATATATAATATTATATATATATATATATATATATAGATTATAAATATAGATAAATTGCTCTATAGTTATAGAAAAAAAATATATCTAACCTTTTGTATATAAAATTTTATATATATATAATATATATATATATATATATATATATATATAGTTATATATTATATATATATTATATATAATATTATAATAATATATATATATATAATATATATATAATATATATATATACACACACTTTCCTATATTCAAAATTTCATTCATTATTAGAGAGATTTTTGACTCTCTGTTCTCACTCAGAAAAAGTGTTTATATATAGTAAGGTAACATTCTGTAGCATATTTCTAGCGTCATGTAAATAGGTTATTAGGAGTTTCTACCATCGATGGAAGTTTTTATGAAATGTTTGTAGGGTCATTTTTTCACACTACAGAAGCCAAAAAATTTGACTTCTAATTTAAGACTATTATGAAGACACAGATGAATAATATTTATTTCATTAAGAGCGCCATTGAACACCAAAATACTCAATCGCGACACAAAACATGGACGCAATAACACGCTTCGCCATGTTAACCCCCAAAATTTACATCTTTCTCTCTCGTCTTCACTTTTACTTTCTTTCTTTCTGCTCTCACACCAGATAGATACACACACAAACAAGCAGATCACACACACACACACCCCACACACACACACACACACACACACACACACACTACACACACACACACCAACACACACACACATTATAAATTAAGAGGTTTATTACTTTGAATACGTCGATTAGGAGTTAAGTATTGACAATAATGCAAATAACACACTACTATTCGTTTTGCGATCTCAAAAAAAAGCTTTATAAAAAAATGTTTTTAATTAATAGGATAGCTTAATTTACCGAGCTTAAATCTTAACAATGGGTATTCAGCACAAGGAAAGAAAGAATGTTCATAAATTATAAACAAAATTTACCCTATTTTGGGAGTTATGGGGACGTTCTATTACTTGTCACGAATAAAAGTTTTCATAAAGAGTAAATACATGAAATTAAGTGAAGTAAAAAATAATTAATAGAAAAATACGAAAAAAAATCATAATAATACCTGTTAATAATAACAATACGTAAAAATTAACATCTACAATCAAAAATAATAATAAAATAATAATAATAATAATGTAATAATAAATAATAATAATAATAAACTAAAACAAGCTATAATATATATATATATAATATATAATATATATATTATATATATATATATATATATAATATATATATATATAGATATATATATATATATATAATATATATATATATATAAATACTTATATATATAAATATATTATATATATATATATATATAGTATATATATATATATATTATATATAATATAGTATATTTATATATAACTAATTCTATATATATATATACCATATATAATATATATGTATATAATATACTGTCTATATTAATACTATATATTATATATATATAATATATAATATACTATATATATCAATTATATTATATATATAGTATATATATATATTTATAATATTGTTTATATATATATTATATAATATATATATATATATTATATAATATATATATATATATTTATATTGTATATATATAAATATATAATAATATAGTGTATATATATTAATATGATATATATGATATATATCATATATATATAGTATATATATACTATACATAACATATCTATATATATATTATATATATATTATATAATATCTATATATATATATTTTTCGGTATTCTATTATATATATATATATATAATACTTTAAATATTTATATATATATAAATAATATTATATATATATATATATAAATATATATACTATATATATATATAAAAATATTATTATATCATATATATAGTATAATATATTATTATACTCATCATTATCTAGTATCATATATAAATTATTCTTATATAATATATTATTATATTTTTATATATATTATATATACTATATATTATATATATATATTAATATTACTATACATATACTATACTATATATAGTTAGGATATATATATAGGTGCCTCCGAGCTCAGCTACTCAGTCTATGAGTCTGAATACTATTTATCTATTGTCTATATACAACTAAGAGTAAGGTATATAATAAGAACTCATAAATTAAGTAGTAATAATTACACATTTTTATTAATACAAAATATATTTTTTTATATAAGTTTAAATAACATGTTTGATTAACTTTAGCTATCAAAATTAATACAAACTAAATAAAATAATATGATGAGGGTACCTATATATATGAGTGACTGCACAAGGAAGTCGCTTATATCTTAATTAGATTTATCATAAATTAATGAAAAGCAAAATATTTTTTTATTTGATATATAATTAAGGTAGTTGAAGTAACTTGAAAGATTTCGTCCACAACGTAGGTGTACATCGTCCATCCAGAAGGTTGTTGGCATCATCTTTTTTTTTTTTTTTTTTTTGTTTTTTGTACACTATTCCAAAAATAATTAAAATTTCATTTAAAGTTCCTTAAAAATAACTTGTTTAAAGTATGCCAACAACTTTTTTGACTTGTGTAAAAAAAAAGATGATAAAAAATCTGCACCAATAAAAAAAAAATAAAAAAATCTGAAAGGATACAAATATATAATAATATATATATTATATATATATATATATTATATAATAATAATATATAATATATATATATATAATATATATATATATATATTTATATATATATATAATATACTATATATTATAGTATATTAATATATATATTATATTAATATATATATATATATATTTATATATATATAATAACCTTAATATAATATATTATATATATGCATATATATTACGCTATTATATATGTATATTAATATTAATATATATAATATATATATATATATATATATATATATATATATATATAATACTACTATATATAATATATATTATAATATATACTTAATAATATATATATTTAATTATCTGGTTTATACTATAATATATTATAATAATATATTATATTATATTAATATAATATATATATATATATATATTATATATTAATATATATATAATTATAATATATATATTAATAATATATATATTAATATATATATATATATATAATCTAAGTAGGCGACTCCTGCTTAATTATACATATCCTATTATCGATATAGCTCAGCATCACTGAGTGAAGTTGTACATAATTATTATTTTATATTAGTATATTTTATATATTTAAGAAGAAAACTTTTCTATTTTTGCAAATATATTATATAATTATATATATATATAAATGTAATATATATATATATAATAATAATTATTACTCTTATTTATAATTTATTATGTGATGTGTATCAAATAAATGAAAATAATATATATATATATATAACTTATAAAAATAAAAATTATTATATAATAAATAATAATATCGTGTATATATATTTATTATATATATATTTAATAATAATAATCTAATATAAATATATTTTTTATGTAAAAAATTTATGTAAACAAAAAATGTACATTTGCCAATTTACTTTTAAATATAAATTATATAGAGGCTTATTAAAAAACATTTTAAATAAAATATATTGCTTATCCGCTTACCTACAATAAGGAATTTTATAGTAGTTATTATAGGATGATCTTAATATTTTACTCTTTAATATGATAGATATAGTTATTGAATTTTTAGACTTGTAGTATAAGTATATTAAAAATTAGTTTATTAATTATAAATTAGTTAAAGTGTAATAATAATTATGTTTTTTTATAATATACTATATATATATATATATATATACATTTATAATAAATTAATATATTAATTGTTATTAATATTATAAAAATAAAATATATTTAATGTAAAAAATATCTTAATAATAATAAAAATTATATTAGAATATTACTAAATATATATATTAATATCACAAATATATAATTCTTTATTAACATATATTTATATAGTTTACCTAGTACTACTAAAATTTAGACTCTCTATATATCTCACATTGATTAAATATAATTGTCTTTTCTACTATTATTGTTATATATGCCCTAACTTATCAGCACGCGCGATTTCATCGTGAGGTACTTATTTTGAACCTCTCATCGTGAACCAGAACTTTTATTATAAAAAGGGGGTATAATGAGGTAAATTGAGTACACCGTATATAAAGTTAGCTCGGAAAAAAAAATGAAATAACAATAAAAAGTAGACTTATATGACCTTGAAGACAAATTTGAGCGATGGTTTCGTGACGTCATTGTGGAGAGATATACGTTTAAACATAAATTTCCTCTATTGACTTTCTATGTGTTTTTAATTGCGGATTTAAAACTCTAAATCAACATATTGTCATACATTATATATTTCGATGAAATGTGATTGTAGTGGGTATTGAAAACGAACAAAAACTATCACTACGATAGTGCATAAGAATCTATGACAAAACTTATTATATTATCTCGAAGAGTGAATAAAAGAAAAAAAAAAAAATACAAGAGAAAAAAAAAAGAAAATATAGAAATAAAATAATTGAAAAGTAAAAAGAATATATCAAATATGAATCACTCGAGTGCTGTTATATCAAGAAAAGAGGAATAATTTTCTATCTGCCACATGACCTCAATATTGGGGATATGTACTCATAATCTAAATTTCTTGATAATAAGAAAGTGTGAGGAAGATTATGTGCAGTGTTTATGAGCGTTGTGACTTAAAATACATAGTCCTCTCCTTTTCGCATCGTAATCTCTCTAAATGAACTGAGCTGAGAAGTGATAGAGCGTTTTAGCGTGATCACACATAAAGCTGTAAGTTCAGGAGAGGGAATGAAAAACTCGAGCAAAATAAGTAATACCTCATAGATGTATTTGCTATTCCCTTTCTGATATTGACTTCTTATGCATATCTCTTCTGAGTAAAACATTGTGTTAAATATTCTCAATTATAGAAAAGTGAGGTAATAGAACAAACCATATAGCGAAAGCTATTCTATCTCACTAAATACATAGTCCTTCAATCAAGTTTCAAAAGTTAATTTCAAATACTTCTTGCATAAGTTCACTAATGTAGCTATATCAAATTAATTTTATATTTATATAAGTAGAAGCTGAACAAATATATCATATATTACTCATATACTAATAAAATATATAAGTGAGATAGATGTAGTATATATTATTATTATTTTAGTAATATTAATATATTATTATATATATTAATTAGTATACAGAATACCTAGATCTATATATATAGATGTAATCAAATATATGGTATATTATGAGTGGTATAAATTTAAAAATAAATAGATATTCACGATATGAATAAATATTCCCTCCTTTTACAAAAAATAATAAATAAAATATGCAACTGTTGAGAATGTTATATCAACCGGATAATGACGATGTTGAAGATAAATACTAATAAATAGTACAACAAATAGGAGGAAAAGTAATGCAAGTATAATTAATAGACTAGTAGCAAGTGAGCCTATGAAATGATATACTACTAGTATAATAAAACATATAGAATAGGGGCAGTGGGTTAAATAACATATATAAGGAAAATAAAGATAGAAAATGAGATATCCTATTTGTGAGTAGATTGAATATACAGAAGAAATAAGAATATCACTCATAGCACACTAAAATATCTAAATAAACATAAATAATAACCATATAATATTATAAACAAGAGCACAACTTGTAATTCTGTGAGTATATATCCTTAGAGAAATTTATATTATAGGGGTAGGGAAAAGTAAGTTTAAATTTGATAGGATCTCAGAAATCATGTATTAGCATTCTAGAAAAATTATATAGTGTGCTTATCTTACCTGTACGTGCGTCTCTCTCTTCATGCTCCTCTGCTCTATCTGAGTCTATAATATAATCAGTCATTCAGATCACACTAAACTAAACTCTCTATCATACTCATATGCTCATCGCTTACAACTTACCTACTCTTTATTACATATTATTTAAAATATTCCGTTTTTAATATATATAACTGAATATATATATTTATAAATATAATAAATCAACCTAAAAGGTTTGCTACAAAATATTATTTTACTTTGAGAACTTCACAAATTAATAAATAAAATAAAAAAACTTTTGACATAGATAACACACCGTCATAATTACAATTTAATATTGGTACGAGGAATTATAAAGAAATATAACTTAAAAGTTATAAGTTAATATTAATAAGTGCAATAGATATATATTATAATATATAGAAATATACTATCATAAATGAAATAGATGAAATAAGATACATAAATATTTTCATTTATTATAATGAAAATAAAATATTAAAGAGGCTCTACCAACGCTACTATATAAATAAACAAGACAAAATTATAAATAATAAACATCTAAAATATAGGATATAATAAGATAATTAACTGTAGATTTTTATTAGTGAAACTACGATATATTAACTATTTTATATGGCAAACATGTAAAACCGAAATTGCAGTAATAAGAATTATTGAGTGAGGTAATTCTCATTGGTAAGTGATAATATTACTCACTCGGAGAGAGATAGAGAACGCAATAGAATGAGTAGCTTTAATATATATGAATAACATACATATTATCAGTGCGAGTGATGAGTCAGACTGAAATATAGAAGATATTATACTCTCTGTGAATTATATAGTAGCTCACATATATACTCTCTTCAAGGCTAAGCGTGACTACGAGGGGAGTTAAGCTCTGTTCATCCTAGGAAAGGATATCCAATCAGGTGTGTGCTCTACACGTATCAGCCACATCTCGTATTCTGCTCACATATTATGCTAGGATATCCATGGCATTTATATAGCGCGTCGACGGAGATAACGCGGAAGGCAAGTGTTGCTTCCAAAGCGTCGATGGAGGCCTCGCTTGTAATCGCATCTGAGTAAGGCACAGTGACTTATGTAACCCCAAACAAAAAATCCAATGGATGTGATATCATAGCCACCATCTAGGAGGCCAAAAAACAGGTCGCAAAACGTGAACAATTGCTCACCAAAATTGATTTCTCAATAGGTCCATGTTTCTTGCGCTCTGAGTACCAAGTAGATATCTCTCCAGAGATATACGAATGAAGATAATCACTTTAAACAAACATCAAAAAGAGTAAATACCATATATGCTGTTACTTTCGTGAGAGCAATCAAATGATATATAATCTTGTTCAAACCATAAGCTCTCTCATGCGTATTTTTGTTTAATTTCCATTGTCAAACCAAATACCTTCTAAAAGATGATATCATACACTGCAGAGATATATAGTGTATATAGTACGAAAACCCTACTCACCTGAGTAAGTGTTATATATATTCTCTATGAGATAACTAAGGCTACAGATAATCCAATATATCGCCGAGAAATGATTTTCTAGAATGCATGTGATTTACTTATAGGTGAGAGTTAAATAGGTACTAGTTTTCGTGAGCGTCAGTAGAAGAATAGAATGATAATGCTTGGATTTATCTCTAAATAACATGTAACAGGTGTCAGATGAAGTACTCACCTTCTCTAGTAGTGAAGTATTGTTTTAATAGATATGAATATTATATATAATATATATATAATATATTTATATATATATATATATAGTATATATATTATAATATATCTAATTATATACTAATTATATATTGTGGAATTAATTATTAAATAATCAAGTATATAATATACTACTCAATATAAAATCTCCATAACATTAATACATACCCTCACTCACTAATAATATATGAATAAACATAAATACTAAGTCATAACCATTCTCCTCAAGTATTAATATGTACAGTATATAATGATAGTCGATACCAAAAGCTAATAAAGTAGATAGAAAATAATGAATAGGTACACCATATATCACGAGTATATATTATAATAAAATAGTTACTGATAAGTTATTTATACAGTATATAATTATTAGGAACAAAACTATTCTCAATAGTACTCTAACAGTAAATACTAATATAAATAATAAATATTAAGTCATATTTAAATCAGTAATATATATAATGATAGAGTGATGAACAATGTATATCGTATATAGATACTGATACTCACTTAATCACAGAATTATTTGAGTTATTCTCAATTAATTAAAGGAGAAATCTCAAACAATATCCATAATGCTTATTCCAACCAATGTACACATTTGAGAAGTAACCAGTGAGCATCATGTGAAATATCAATTACTATTAACTCATAACTACTATGAGTGCTTTAAAAATGTGATTAGAAAAATAAATGAAGGTAAATACCCAACTACTTTTATATATTATAGATATATGAGATCAGGGCTTATATTTTAGATCAACATACTTATATCGTGAGCATAACTATTAATACTTGTGGAATATAATCATTTATCTTACATCATTATATACCAATGAAGCAATAATAAAACATATTCCATGACATTTAATTTAAATTACTAAATTGTAAAATAGAATTACGTTAATAATGATAATAACATCCATTAAAATTATTGTGAATGTATAAGAAATAAAGCAGATAAGCAAAATTTTTAAAAGCAATTAATAAATACAGTGATAATGAGTGTATGAGTATAATAATATGAAATTTATTAAGGATAAGTGGCTGAAAATCATATATCCACCATGTCCATACTGTAATATTTTTTTTGTCTATTCATTCCTTTCCCATCGTTATTCAATTTTACTGTGTCGTAGTTGGTAAATAATAAGTGATATAATCATAAACATGTGTAAATAGGAATCAATATAATAACCTTAAACCATAAATTATTATAAAATAATATTAAATTAATATATTATATAATATAATAAAAGTCTCTCTCTTAATATAATATAGAAAATTTACAAAATAATGAGTGAATTGCTCCTGAGAACATTTTCCTGATTGTAAGATGCTCCTCTCTGATTTATGATGTGAGAAATTAAGTACATCTAATAATATAAATTAATTAAGAAAGTTTATATCTAAAATAGAGATAATATTTTAGAGAGACTAAAATAATATAAAAACTAAGTTTATAATACTCTCTCTCCAGGTATTCTCCCATATATATATATAATATATAAAGTATTTATATACACATGTATTAATTAATTACACTCTCACTCATATTTGATTTATAGTACACAAAGTAAATTATTAAACTCTAATCTTGTTTGATTGTATAATAATCTTATCTATATATAATAAAAGTTAATGAAGATAATATAGATAATATATATAAATTAAGATAAAAATATTGATGTGAAAGTAGAAAGTTATACATATTAGACGATAAATTAAAATGCTAAATAGAGATAGCTTAGCTCTCCATAAAATAATTATAACACAACAGATACTTCTATTACTGTTAAATCATTTATTATAACAAAATCCTTATAGTATATGAGTCAGAGAGAGTGAGTGTGAGAGTGACGTCTAATATATAGCAGCATTCATATAATGAAGCATACGATAGAATATATGTACTCATATATATAAAAGAAGAAAATTAAATTTCAATATATGTGTATCTCTATATACTGAAAGATTAGCAACACAAACGACTTGTAGTGGATTTAATGAAATACACACGATAACGAAGTTTTTTTTATCTCATATCTCGCATGTTTCATGTTATACTAGTATTGAATAATTTTTCTTATATATTCTAAGTGAATTATTATGATTATTAATGTTATTACTTAGCATAGCGAGAGTGATGTGTGTGAGAGCGAGTGTGAGGACTCAATATAATTAACTAATTAGTGAGAAGGATAGTCTCATTTGTTTAAAGAGTGAGTCATTTAAAACCAGGGAGACTTTAAAGTATTTAGTGAAACTTTAAATCATACATAGTAATAATAAATATCTCGACTATATACATCGAGAGTATATTAAAGACAAAAATAGAGAAATATATATAAAATAAAAAAGATTATACATATATGATCTCTAGAAACATTTTAACCAATGGAAAACAAGACTATCTACAAAAACACAGATTGACTCTATATGCTATAGCGCGTAAGTCGTCGGACTCAAGAAACTACTCACTTCTTCGAAAAATCATTTATCTCTAAAAATTAGACGTTGTTATGTTAGAACGTCCTGAAATAACTTTCCTCTCCTCCATCTTCGATTGATGGAAGTAAAAATATATCGATAAAAATAATTAAACCTCTCAGATAAATATATACCACAATTAAAATATAACACTATGTTACTCAGTATCTCTTATAGCACATAACTCGACACTCTCTGATCTCCTCCTAGAGAGGCGTAGAGACAAAAGTAGATGCGGGAAAAAGCAAACAAATATTTTATATTAACGCCCCACACCTTCACTTTTTATGTGGTTCCTTAGGCGGATTCTATAAGCCCTATATAGTGTTGTATAACTTGGCTTATCACGTTATTTACTGTTCTCTAAATTTAATGAATAGAGGTGATTACATTTATAATTGCAATAACCACATATAGTATATTATAGTATATAGTATAGTGAATAATATATCTATCTTATAGTTGCGAAAATATAATTAATCAACCTGAGGTTATAAATATATAGAGCTAATATATATGCGCGCACATGTACCTATATTTATGTTATATACTATCGAGTGATGTAGTACACACATAACTATAATCTAAAATGTGATTCATACCATATCCAGAAACTATTGGAAATTATAGATTAGCATTACAAACAATTTGATAAAACAATCATTTTTTATTTAATATATAGAGAAGATACTATATAGGAATATAGTGTATAATATCCACTCAGTGATATATATACTTAGTTCAGGTTATTATTATAGATTACCTCAATGCTTCTTAGGCTATATCAATCCTAGCTTGTGATACATATAACAGGCGGGATTCATATGAGAGTATGAGCTTTGTTGTTATATGGAATATACAGAGCGCGTCAATATCCTAAACATTGATAATATCTATGGCTCTCTCGATGTTATATATTTATAATTATGTTGTATTACAACAACACATAAACGAAGTATGTCTATGATATGTGGAGTATACGCTGTAATAACTGGTTTACTCTCTCTCAAGTGATTAGCATAACTCCATATCCTCACTCTAAATATCGATGTGAGCTGCGACAATCTGTATATATATATCCATATTCATAAGTTCCAATGTGGTAGCACGCATAAATCAAGCTGTTCTACTCAGCAAGTATATCGGCAATAAAACCTCGCGCTTCCAACTGTAATTGACGTTCAATGTGGTAATATCGCGAAAATAGTGAAATCGAGTCTCGTACAGTGTATGATAGAGTATATCTAAAAATAAGCGTGTTCTCTCTCAATATGGATAAGGCTCAGCACTATTATCCATTCGTTCGAGATAAACATATGTATCTCATTCATATATACGTCTCACCAGATCATGACAAATAGCGTTGCGCTCAATAAAATGAGTTGATAGGAGTATCAGGAGGATAGCGAACGAATCTATAAAAATCGCGTAGGCTATGAATTCACTTGACATCGCAATAACTCGTGAAACCAAATAATAGACGTGACCTCGAGATTATTGTTAGTTGTTTCTACAAATGTTAATACGGTCTCATCTCTGTGTTTTGCGCCGCTCGAGTAAAAACCATTGAATATCCGGCCAATGGATTTGAAATTATTAGGAGTCGATATACTCCTCCTCTCACAAAGAGTAATAAATATATATATTCTATATATAGGTTATTGTTACTATTATATACTAAGAACTCTCATTTCTACCTACGTAGATGCACCTAATCTCTCAAATGCATTCGTGTGTATTTCCTAATACGAGTGGTAAAACTCTATAATCCTTTACTATAAACTCTTAAAATTAGAATAGTGAAAAGTTTCAAACGTCCACTGTTATGATGATACCTTACGAGTTTATGTGAAAATAATAGTTTAATGTTATTTTATAAAAAAAAAAATTACCTATATATATACAATATATATATCAATATGAGTATGATTATAAAGAAGAAAATAGGAATATATGAGTCATAAGAAAAGTATTCTAATACATAAATATGTATATATCCTGAAAGAATTAGTGAGATATATAATAGATATATTATTTGATATATGATAATAATAGTATAAAAATTATAGAGTACTTCAAATTTACGAATCAAATATAACTCCTTATACTTAACTCTCTAATAGGCCCAAATTTTGTTGCTAGATAGAAAGTCTCTTAGGAAAGCTCCACCTCCTCGAACAAGAGCGAGAGCCCTTAAGGTTTGAACATTAAATTAAAATGAAAAATTAATAACTTTAAGGATATAGTTTAAAATTGAATTCTAAGTTAACATGCCAAAATATTTTAAGGAAACTTTTGAATAGTTTTATCGATTTCCATTACATTAATTATTTGGTAAGTACGTAGTACTATTTGCATTGCAAAGGCTATAAGCAATTAATCACACCATTATGTAAACTTATACTAAATAGATATCACTAACTAAATAATATGTATCAAGAAGAATACACTATACTTAACTAAAGGTATTTGCTTAGTAATATTATAAAAATGTAATATGCAGCTTATATATTGAATCTCAACATACTAATGTATGTAAGTTGAAAGTTAAATACTTATTTATTTGAATTATAGGGAAGATAAATATTGTGATAGTGAGTATAAAAATATTAAGATATATGAGAAATAAAAGAGGCATATATGTTACTTCTCATACTAAATTAAATTGTACTCAATATAATATTATATATATCAATAATTGAAACTATCAATGTGGTTAAACATATATATGTGTAGATTATGTCAATAAATGGACCATAATCGTATTAATAATAAAAAAAATTGCATTTTCGTTTATTAATATTATAAGAGCTTAATATAATATGAGGTTATTAAATATTGAATAATATTATAGAAGCGAATAAAATAATATATAAATAATAATTAAATATAATATAATAAATTATAAATATTAATATAATAAATTTAATTAAATTAATAATAATATAAAAATAATATAATAAAAATTAATATATAATATAAAATTATATAAATAATTTAAATATTATATATAATATATTAATTTAAAATTTATCTGTGATATTATAATAGTATATAGTATATATGTATGATTAATATAGAATAAAATTAATTTTATATATATTAGTATATATTATATCTAAATTAATATAAATTAAATATAAAATAAAAATTATAATATTTAATAATATAATTATTAATATATTCCATTCTAATAGTGAGTGAGTAATAAGATAATTCATGATTATACTACTCTCCGTATGTAACGCGCTAAGTAGCTATATATTGGTACGATAATTATGAGTAACAAGATATATATACGTATCTTAGATACTAAAATTAATGATAAATCAATCCGTAGTCTTGCTATATAATAAGTCATAAATGTATTACTTTTATATGAATTTCCATAATATATAAAAAAAAAACTTTGTATTTCCCTAGATCTATGTTTTAATGGTCCGTGCTAACTATAGTACCTATAAATGCTTTATATATTATATAAATTATATATATATAGTTAAATATACTTTAATAATTTAATTTAATTCTTTACTGTTTTAAGTTATGTAATATATGTTTATATAAATATTAGATGAATACTCTACTATTGATTTAATTAATCATTATGTTATGAAACTAAAGGCATATTCTAACCACAATCTGACTATATAATATATATATTGGAGGAAATAATTATATTATTTTATCTTATAAATGATATAGAATCATATATAAATTTATGTTATTGATGTGTGCTGTTTATATAGTTAGAGCTATTTAAGAAGTATATTTATTACCTGTCTTAGATATATAAATAGTTACATACTCCTTATATTTTGATATATGCTCGAATACTCATAATATATGATGATATGAACTGTGAGTGAAACTTTATTATATGAGTAGTGATATAATGATAAATATATAACAAAAATTTATATACTCTCTTTAATTAATATATATTATTAATTATATCAAACTTTAATATGTTTATTATATTTATGAGACTGGCTTTAAACTTGAGAATATACATTTAGAAGATAATATCCATAGTGACTATATGAGTCAATTACCCTTTTGAATACTCTCATATTGGAGCCTATATTACCTCCCTATTATTGAGAGTCCTCTGCGCGTATTTTAAATCTCTCTACTATTATGTGAGCTTAATATACCCATTATTAATTTAGTGATAATATTAATATAAAATTATTAATAGGATAATATAAATATATATACTATATATATAAATAACATAAATAAAATATATTATTGACTATGAGTCGTATGTGAGTTCTTTTCAAATAATTAACATACTATTACTATTAATATAATTGAACTATATATTTTTTACCCCTTTTTATAAAAGTTCAAACGTGCCAGTATTTACAAATGTTAGCTTATATATTTCTATTAAAAGTTTATTATTGATTATTATTTATATCATATTAATAAATGTATATGTTAATCCGTATTTATTTATATATAAAATTTTATTTATTATTATTTCGATTTATTATTTTCTATATGTATATTCAATTTTTACTTTTATTTCTTTAATTTTTAAATATATTTACTAATAGTATTGTTTCACAAAATATTAGTTTATATATCTATTTAGGATTTGGTGTATATAGCCTATATAATATATTGTATTTATTAGTATTTTATGCATTAATTTTTTTACATATTTATATTTATTATATTTTATATAAATATTGTAATTATATTTTATATTTACGATATCCTTAAATCTTAAATTTCTTTTTAATTTAGTTAATATTATTTTGATTTTATTTTATATTTATTTAGTATTTTATATTTCTTTGGTTTTATTGTGTTGTCCTCATATGTTTTTTTATTGGTTTTTTATTTTAATATATATTTATATATATATGTACTTTATCTAATAATTATGTTATATATATATATATAATATGACTAATAATCATAATTATCCTAATTATATTATTCTACAAACAACATAGTGTTGTATTAACTAAATTACTTATTTAGTGTATTCATTTATATATATATTTATTATCTTATTATATATTAATGTATTAAATTAAAAAATAAGTATGTATTCATATACATATAAAATTATATAATGAAGTTCTACAAGGATATTATACATGTAGTAATATTATTATTTTATTTTTTTACTTTATTACTATTTACGTTTAGATTAGATTATATTTTAACTCTTTATATTTTTTTTATTATATATATATTTCATATGTATATTATTTATTTATTTATTATGAATATTATTTCATACTTATATATATATTTTAAATCTCTTATTATAAATTAATTTTATGATATGATAACTTTATAAAAGCAATACATAATTAATTTTTTTTTAATATTTTATCATATATAAGTATATCTATTTAATATTAATGATTAGAGTGTCGAAATAACGATGGATATATTGAGTATATTATGAGCTATGTTGAAGAATATATTATGACCACGACTCATATATATAATAATATTATATTTAAAATGATCTATTTTTTAATAAATACGTTTAATAATAATAATCACTAGCGTTCTCCGACTGTACTAAAAATTGGCCATTAATCTTTTTTAAATATTGTTACATTCAATATTTATAATTTTTTTTTAAAGAATTTAATCTTTTTAATTTATAAATAGTATGTATAGAAATCATTATAGTTGTTACATGTTTAAACATTAATAAATTAAATTGCTCTCAATATTCTTACAGTTAGGAAGAAAATTGTGCTGTCAAAACTAAATAGGCGGCTGGTATATGCACAACTTACAAGGCGTTATAAACTTTATGAGGTAATCCCGTTATTACACAGTCTGTGAATAAATAATGACCAAAGATAACATATTATACCGTATTTATGAGTTAAACTTATTACTAATTTGTGAGACTAACACTTATACTCTTACTAGAGTTTTCTAGAACATCTAACAATAGTTGAAAAATTGAAAAAATCTATATAAAGCTTTAATCATAAATTAACAAAAGCATAAAACACCAAATTTTGCAATATACTAAGAAAATATGTAAAATGTGAGTAACTCAAGTAATACATATGCTTTAAATTAATCTATACTGCCACTGCTAAATCTATTATATATTAAATATATATATATATTAATATACAATCTTTACGACTATAGTATCTCTATCTCTCTATTACTCTCCTCTATATTACTTCTATACTCTATCTATCTCTCTCACTACTATCTATTCATTCTCTCTGGCAATCATAATCACAACAGTCCTATATTCTCATACTTCATACTTCATCTCTCTCCTCTCTCTCTCTGCTTCTATGAGATCCAATTTTCTTTGATTATAGTATGCTCGATATATGATAACTAAATTTAATGCATAAGTCTAATTAGCTTAACTCTGTATTTATATTGTTATATATATTAATATTAATATAATTATATTTTTAATATAAATTATATATATATAATATATATATATATTAATTAATATTATTATGATATATATATATATAATATATATAGATATATATATATATATAAATTATATTAATATAATATATATTAATATATATATAATATTATATATATATTAATATATATATATATATATATAATATATATTAATATATATTATAATAGTTATAAGTATTATTTTTTAACCAAATGTACGTTCCCAAATATTACTATAGAAGCCTCCTTAATAGCTTGTTTAGTTAAAAATTAACACCTAAAATATTAACAGCGATAATATGTATATATAGGTATGTATGTATATATGTAAGTATACGTATACTAGTAATATTAATATATATATATATATATAATATATTAGGTAATTAGATTATAATTGTCACGTTTTATAATTATTATATGATGCTACTCATTTTCCTGCTATTTAGGTATATTATATGTTATAAAAAACATTAATTAGTGAATATTTATATACCCAAAGGTAAACGTACTAAAACCGTTCACCAAATAGGATATATATGCTGATATAGTGAATGAGAGTGATAGGATGTATTAGGAAGGTAGGTTATGTGCTTAATATATCTCATTTATTACTTATAGTACTTTACAAGTATATAGATATATATAAAGAACTCTGTTTAGACACTAGACAGCTGACACCACACATTTTGAGAGAAAGAAATGTGTCTCTTAAATTCAAAAAAATTATACATCAAGATTCGTCAGAAAAGTTAAGGTTCAATATATTATTTTAGTATAAATTCTTCTAAATGGCAAGCCTCCTCTTGGAATAAGGTATGACCAAGAGCCTCTTGGTCCTAAAACTAGAACCACCATTTGTGAGTTAAAAATATATACCTAACCTTAACTTTAGAAAGCGTTTTTCTGAAACTGGAAAATTTTTTGAACTTAAGATAAATTTTTTGGTGGTACCGATAATGTGATGGGTCGCTGTGTCTACCAGATTTACCAAAGTGGTAGTACTATAGAGTAGTTATATATATTAGAGGTGGAATGAATATGCTTTTAAAAACTTAGTTAATATATATATATATAATAGGTTTTATTATATATAACGGTATATATGATATACTAGCTTTATAAGTATATATATACGTAGTGAGTATCTATAAAACAAATAATATAATTTTTAACTCAAAATAAGTGAGTTACTATGTGGACGTAGGCAACTA
This sequence comes from Trachelipus rathkii, assembly GCA_015478945.1. Lineage (NCBI taxonomy): Eukaryota > Metazoa > Arthropoda > Malacostraca > Isopoda > Trachelipodidae > Trachelipus > Trachelipus rathkii. The sequence continues at coordinate 11,084 of JABUQX010095736.1, read as the reverse complement.
TTTAATATACAAAATGAAAGTGGAGACATTATGGAAAAAAAATATGAAGTCCCATCTATTTATATTTTAAATGTTATATTTAATAAATATATATATATATATATATATTAAATTTATGGTTATAAAATAAAAATATATTATTATATATTGTAAAATGTTCTTATTTAAAAAAGGTATTGAAAATAATAATTGCAAAGTTATCAGAGCTGTTCGCATTAAATACTTATAAAAAATTCAAATTATAAAATATACTTATTATAAAATAATATTAATTAATAAATATAAATAAATTAAAATAATTTAAAATATAATAAAAAATAAATATTAATAGAATTTATAATTAAAAAATTCAAAGTTGATTATAAAAATAAAGAAGATTTAACTGATTTAATTAAATAGGTAAATAACTAAACAATGTGTCTACTATAGGCAGGGGAATTTCTTTTATTATTTCAATATGACTCATAATATATATTTATGATGATTATGAGTCTAGTCAGAAAAGGAGTGATCTTTCCTTAACTGATCATGTAACCAAATTATATGAAATTTTAAAGATTCAATCATTGGCGGCAACGCATCAAATGTGACAGTCAGACTATACTGTGAAAGTATCCTACGGGATGTAATAATTATTAGTCATGAGAAAACCTACTGAATAAAAACGAGCACAAACTAGTTTGATCTATAGAACCCAAACACCATTAACATATATATATCATATATATTATAATAAAAATACTTGAGATGAATCTAGAAATAGTGAAATGTAAACATTACATATAATCTAAATATATTTATTCTTCTGAAATAAATATATTCTCAAGAATGATTTTCACTCAAAAAATACAATTTGATTAATGAATTAACGCAAATAAAATTAAACAAACAGAACATAAATGTAAAATAAAACTTATAAATAAAAATAACAAGCAAAATATACATATTCCGACTTTTCAAAAATATGTTAGTTGACGTTGATAAAGAGAAAAGGGGATTTAAATATAGAAACGTCTGCCTTAAACCTTTAGAAAACGGATTATCTTTGTGCATTGTAATACAAGTGATGGGCTGTTATGTCAAC
>JABUQX010095735.1:0-10000 GCA_015478945.1 Trachelipus rathkii | reverse complement strand
ACCCTGCAATTAAGATCTCTGACGTTGGTATCACACTTTTGTTGATTTTGGCTTAATATAAACAAGGAAATTTATTCCCCATTTTTAAAATGTTTCACGAATACATTGAGAGAGAATAATTTTTCTAACTGATTAATAAGTCAAATCAAAGTTGGTTAATCATTAGTCTGTTTTGTAATTAGTATTAAAGAATTTGAGATATGGTTTCTACTAAATATAACAGCTTTACGTTAATATACTATATAATATATATATATCTATATATAATATATATATATAGATTATATATATATAATATATATTATATAATATTATATATATATAATATATTATATATAAAGAATATAATATATATATATAAATATAATATATATATATATAAATATATATATTATATATTATATATATAAATAATATATATATATCTATAGTATATATATATATATAATATATATATCATATATATATTATGTATATATTATTATTATATATATATATATATATATATATATATATATATTATATATATATATAATATTATATATACATAAAATAATAATTTATATATATTAATAAATATATATATATATATGATACTATATTATATATATATATATATATATATATATATATATATATATATATATATATATTATAATATTAGTATATAATAATATAATGACAGCAAGTAGCAGATATATTTCTTAGTGGGGTGGTTGAGATTAAAATTAATAATATATAATATATAATATATATATATATTATATATATATATTTATATAATATATAATATATATATAGTATATATAATTAATATATAATATATATATATATTATATATATATATATCCATCTAATAAAAGAAAATAAAATATTTATCGATCTAGTGATATGAAAATACAAATACAAAAAAATAAGATGTTATTTTATAAACAATAAAAAAATCTTTCTCTTCTGAACAGCCAAAGGCATTGGCAAACTTTCATGTTTATTTTTTGTATATATGGTGAACACGCTTAAAGAAATTCTCTAGGTCCTTATCTCATGTAAATTGAGAAGTATGCATTGAGTTATTTCCAGGATGGACACTGGAAAAAATCAATTGATATAAAATCAATTGATATAGATTTTTTTTATCAAAAAATCATGATTTTTGATTTTTTTTTCTTTATATACTATATATATATATATATATTATAAAAATCATATATATATATAATAATATTATAATATATATATACTATAATTATATATATATATTAATACTATAATAGTATAATAATATATATATATTATATATATGTAATTAAGTGTTTTATCTTCGATAGAAATAAAAAAAAAAAATAATAATATTATAGCAAGGCTACTCTGTTCCAAAATTCTACAATATTGTCAACAAAGGATCATGTTTCAAACAGGTTTCTTTTATTTCTGATGCAACATTTATCAATATCACAAATATATCAGATGTACTTATTAAGTATTAATACCCCTTATTCACCATAAATTATCGATTCTCAAATCGATACTTTTATAATCTTAGCAAAGTGTGAATATGACCTTTCATATTTTCAACAAAAAACTAATGTGCGATGTAGGTTTATTCACACTTTCATCTGTTCTTTTCATCTTTCATAGATATATGCCCCGATTTAAGTTTTTAATTTATATAGATTGAATAAATAACTTCAAAAATAATACTATATCGAATTTAAAAAAAAAGTTTGTTTACAAATTATATTTCTCGTGAGGTCACAAATCTGAAAAAAATCCAAAAAATCAAAAAAATCAAAAATTATTTTTTTTCTCAAAAAATCAAAAAAATTACCAACCCTGGTTATTTATTTCTGAATAAAGAAATATTTTTTTGGAGTGCACGTTATGAGTGCGATAGATATTAAAATCTTAATCACTTTTCTTTGAAATGTCAACTCTAAACTTACAAAATTCTTAAAATTTATAATAGATGTTGATAGAATGATTTTATTAAGATTAGTAAGTATGGATCTATCTATTTCTTACGAACTTGATCTCTGACTGGTTGGAAAAATTAACAAGAAAAGAATTAGCTTATATTTCTTTTCATTTTACATCAATCCTGAAACGCGGCATTCTCCTTTCTCTATTAATTGAAAGCAGTTCTATTGAGACTTCCAAAATGTTTGAAAAATTTTCATCGATGTTTTCAAAACTAACCATATTTTTCAAGATGTTTAACAACAGTTGCAATCATTAATGATGGATAGCACAATGTATAGTACATAACGGAAGAGTGAAAGAGATTAAAATTGCAAATTAGTTTGTGTTTTTTGAGAAAGTTCAATATCTTGTTTCATCTCAAACTCCACTAAAAACGACAATCGCTTTAAAAACATCTCAAAATGGTAACAATCCATCGTTACTTTCCATCTATTTAAATTATTGCGCATTTCGTGTTAGTTTTGTTCATATTGTCTACGAGAAAATCTTTCCTATTTTTACACTAAAATTATTGTCTGCCTTGGTAATCGAAAATAATGCCCGGTTGTTTTCACTGTGCCAATAAGTTTCTGTCTACTGTGTTTTGATCCACATGAATGTGAACAGCAATGAGCACAAAATGCTGCTGGATATATTCGACAGCTCGGACGCTACTAAACATTTCTTAATTGCTGCTCCACCATCATGTCGTCGTCCAATAAGAAAGTCATTATTTATTTCAACCTTCGCAGTATTGCCTCCTCTAGAGATTCTCCTTTTGTGCTTTCAACAGATACTAAACCAAAATATATATATATACATGGGCGTAGGCAGGATTTCAATTAGGGGGGCCAAAGTTGAGTGATAAATATATTATAAATAATATATATATATAATATATATATTATATATATATATATACTATATTATATTATAAATTATAATATTTATTTAATTATTTATATAATTTATTTTAATTATTATATATATTAATATATAATATATATATATATAATATATATCTATAATTATAGTCTTCAAAATTGCTGTTAATATTTCTTTTATTTTCTGCCAATTGGTTTTTTCAATGTTGTCTGCAGATAAATATCACGAGTACGCCTTCCCGTGATTGACTTTAACACGCTTTTTGGCAAGCGCCAAATGCTATCGACATTTACTAAGTTTAGGGAGAATGAGTTAGATGAATCACAGCTGTTATAAAAGCACCAAAGCTAGTTGACCTTAACGCCAATATGAAAACAAACATGAAACTTAGAAAAAAAAAAACGTATCTAATAGTAATTAAATACTTTCGTTATCTATCATTATGAATTTTTCATTTTTCTACTACTAAACCCTAAAAAACGTCGTCTGGCAAAACATATAAGTTCATAATTTTATTTCGCAAGATTTAGGGGGGCAAGTCCCCCCTTGCACCCCCTCCTTAGCCCATGTATTAATATATATATATCTAATAATATATATATATATATATATATAATATATATAAGTTAATTATAATCATATACTATATATTATTAATATATATATAATTAAATAATATATATAATATATAATATATATATTAATATATGTGTAATTATATACATATAAAAAATATATAATAATATTTTATAATATTATATATTACTAAGAATATATTATATATCTTTATTAGAATATAGATATATATATATAATATATATATATTATATATATATATATATATATATACACGAGGTACAGTAAAAAAATATCGGAACTTTTAACTAAACTTTATTATGGTATATGAAACAACATGTTGCACGATATCACCTTCAAAGTTAGGCCAGTAGACTTAGAATCCAAATCGGAAATAATTGCAACAAAAGATTTTATGTAATCGTTTTAATGATTTGTGGCCCAATATGACTATCCTGGGTTTTCTCCCCCGGCGGAGTTGTGTTTAAGTGGTGGGGGTAAAAATGTACCCCCAAAAGGGGTATGTTTGCGGTTTTACGGTTATATCTCGTAAAGGACTCACAATATCGAAACCATGCCCTACAACTTTTAATAGGACCATGTCATTCTGCATTGAATGAGACCATGCGCATATTTTTTGGACCACCCGTTCCCATACTAGTGCTCATCAAAGTTGGAAAAATTTTATATATTTATGAAAAACTTTCGTTTGAACTTATGGTTTTTGGTAATATCATCTAAACTAACCCATCTATCAATAAATTTGTCCTACAAAAGTTATAGAGGAATAAATTATGCTTTCGATGAGACCAAAAGTGAATTATTTGGACCACCAGTTTCCGTACAGCTCAACCTTAAAGGATAAGAAACACAATTCTTGAAATCAATTTATTATTATTAGTGATGAATATATTTCATAATAAGAAACATTGTAGTTAAAGGTATGAAGATGAAAAGGTGAAAAAACAGGTAGGTACACAAATTTCACAGACGTCGACGTTTGGCTGTCGGCTCCTCAAAGGCTGTAATTTCAGATTCTTAGTCCGTCGCCCCATCACTCGGCTCCTCAAAGTCTGTAAATTTTGTCGCCCCATATATGCATTCCATGTCTTCGTCAAGATCTGGTTCGTCAATTTCATCTGGTTGGAGGGAGTTAGTGCATGAGTTCCCCTTGCTGTTGACACAAATCAATGAGCACTTAATCCCAGCTTTCCGCACCCACTACCACCCGCACACCCTTTGTAGCATCTGCATAAAATTGTGGAGAGAAGAGACTGTAGAGCTGGATCCGTGGAAATAGGAAAGGGTTGAAGACCAAACTTTTAAGCCTGTCATTCCCAGAGGAGCGGATCCATCTGGTGTCCTAACCACATTTGTACTTGTAGGTAAGTTCTCAAGCAATGTTGGCGGTCTGCTACGGATGTTGGTGGTAGGGATGCCAGGTTGAATTTGGATTTCACGAGGGCTTTGGAAAACAGGTCGAATCGCAATTTATCTAAAGTATCTCCTGCCCCACCTCCGTAGAGGGTTGTTAAAAATCGTATCGGCAAAATCTCACTTCATTGTCATGCTCGAAGAAAGGTTTGATTTTTTCTAGAAGACATTTATTTTCAACCAACAGCTTGACCACTTTCTTCTTGCATTGGTTGAAGAGTGCTGAAGTTATGTCACATCCACTTATGGCGTGGAGAAATAAAAGTGGCCTTCTGATGTTATCTGCCAGTTTGGAGTTGTTGGGACCAAATACTTTTGATGGGGTTATACCTCTTCCAGGTGTTGAGAAATATATGTTTGTTGATGGTATGGCTAGTGCATTGAGCATGATGAGAAGGTCCGTATCCTCACCAACTACCACAACCTTCTCATGCTCCTGTGATACCTCAAGGGCCATGGCAACAATCAGGTGGTCTGCGTTTTCATTAGCTTGCTTTACTGAGAAGCCTTTACCTTCAAGCCTCTCAGTAAGGAAGCTAATGAGACGCGCTTTATTTCTGTCGTTGGAAAGGAATTGCTCCTGAGTCATGGTCACCACCATTAACTCGGTAAAGATGACCCCATAAGTCGTGTGTCTTTTGCTTCAGCGGAACCGCTCAGCCGATTTGATGCTTTTGGTGGGCAGGTCTTCTGGGTAACCATCAAATACCACACTTGTCGCACTTTGGTTGTAGTGTCTTCTTAGGTAGAAGAAGATTTCTCACTTACTTTTGGGCCAGGAAAATCTTTCAGGACCTCTCTCAAAGAAAACTGGCACTCATCTCCCATGTCTTCAATGTAGTTGCAAACGTATTGTAGAGCAGTTATGATGTCTTCATCCTGTGGTCTACCTTTGATGTTTGTTGAACGTACAGGTAAAAAAAAATTCTCATGCACTTCTGATAGTATCTTCCCTCATCGGCAATCAAATCATTCCAAAATCGGGATGTGACTTCTTCCGCCCACTGGTCTCCCCGGGCAGCTGCAGTTTCCAAGATATTGTCTTCAAATTTTCTAGTGCTTACGGTACTGACAGCAACCCGCCGATGGACATTCAGTCTTAGCTGTTTGGAAATGAAATCATCACTGGCATCCGTGTTACAAAAAAAAATGTTTTAAAATTAAACGCTGGCTGACCTGATGGGCTTTGACGTGCAACTCCACTTCCACTAGCTTTCTCTGCAGCAGCCACATTTTTCTCCCTGGTGTAAGATTTATGACACGAGACACGAAGTTTTACGGTATCACATGTCTTAAAAAGAGCATCCTTTCCATCACGTCTCTTCTTACTGCACTCCAACAAATTTCTGATTCCTCTTGTTTTCACAGTCACTGCCTCATTCTCCTCTATTGTCTTTTCACACACAGGACACAGATCCGTCATTTTGATTTTTTCAGATTGAAGTATACTCAACTATTACCATATTTTGTACTCGTAGTCTCTTTAACTTTAAGAAATCTCTGTGATTGCTGCGAAGGTAGTTTTAACCAAAAATGATTAATATACAGTCTAAATAACTGGAAGACAATTTAGGACAATCTCTTTTCCAGGAAACACTGAAAACTACAGGATATAATTCCAGGTATGTACTGATGGTTTGAGGGTTCATTGAGGTTTAACTTGTTCTGTAGCAGCTGTGGTGTATTTCCCAGATCTTTCACTCACTCAGAATTGAAAGCTCTAATCACTACACACTGTGACCTTCCTTGAATTATATGTTACCCTCAGGGCATTGCAGTTTATGGTGGCCCCTCTCCCTTCTCAGTCTATTCTCCCTCTCTCTTCTCAGTTTGGAGACTCTCCTTTCTCCTCTCTCTCGTGCGTCCTTTCTCTCTCTCTCTCCTGGGCTCCTCTCCTCTTCTCTCTTCTTTCCTATTTTCTCTCTGTCTCCTCGTCTCTCTTCGTACTCTCTCTGAGAAATTTATTTTTTATTTTGTCCTGGCTAATGCAATATTGTTTCTACTATCATTTTTGAAAGCTTTTTATTTAATTAATATTTTCGTTTTCTTACTTATGAAATATACTAGTTTTTGCTGTATACACTAAATATATATATATATACTTTTCTATTTTAATATCTTTTTATATTATAATGTATATATTTCTATAATAGTATTAAAGTTAATAATTTTTATAACCTTCAATATCACCAATGACTGCGTTGAAAGATCTGGATTATAGGTGTTAAAACATTAAAGAAAGAAAGCTTATACAACAAAAGGCATATGGTGAAATTTTTCTGATTGACTGTTTTTGCGGTTGAAAGTTGGATAATATTAAATCCTTTAATTTATGAATATTTTAATTTCTTTTTTTAATTATATTGTTATATTTATTACAAATTACAAGACTGCGGCTAAAGTTTTGTAACTTATTCCATTAAGATTTGAAATAGTTAATTTAAACCCTGACTATGTTTTAATCCAAGTCATTACAATTTTTCTTTTTTAAGTAGATCTTGGGATGTTTTCAATAGTTTTCTAATGAATTATATAATCGAAGACGAATTTTAATTGCTTGTTAAGTGGAGTCTGGAGTCGGAGTCGCGGAGGAGGTAATTTGAAGGGTGAAATCGGGTCGAGTGGGGTAATTTTAAGAGGTGGAGTCAGAGTCAGAATCGGAGTCGGTTTTTCAGAGGTTGGAGTCGGAGGCGGAGTCGGTACTTTCAAGAGATGTAGAGTTGAGTGGAAATTGTTGAAGGCTGACAAAGTTTGATTGTGACTGTGAGTCTATCAATATTATACAATGTTTCACTGACTAGTTGCCTCTTATCGATGGAAAATGCAATTGCAAATTTCGGACGTTTTTTAATGCTGCTGCACTTATGGTTTCAATTTGATTATTTCTAATATTTAACCTTCAACTATACTCCATCTATATGTTTAAGATGTCTGAAGAGAATAAGTCTCACATTTTGGGTGGGAGAGAGAATTTCTCTATTGAAAATACATTTACTTATTATCATTTATTATTATTATTATTATTATTATTATTATTTTATTAATATTAATTATTATTATTATTCTTTTATTTATTATATTATTATTTTATTATTATTATTATTATTGATTATTATTTTATTTTTGATTATACAAGTGTGCTCAAATTCCAAAGCTTACATGGGTGACGTGAAACTACAGGGTTGGGAGATGCCTGTACTTAGACAGTTGGTATCAGGCTCTCTTTATAGAAGGGGATGTGGGGTTTGAGGAGATCTAATAAAGTATAAAAAGTGTTAATAAGAGCATGGAGCCTTGGGGAACGCCTTTGTTTTGCTTGCATGTGGAGAATAGTATAGGTCCTAGAATGACTTTAGCTGTACGAATTGATATAAAATTTGGTACCTTTTTTTTGTCTGTAATGTTCATATTAGTATCTTGTATTTTAACATTTTCATGTCTGTTGGGGTATTAATCGAATGCACTGATGATTATATTGGTACTAGAAGTGAGAGGGGAAGTTTGGTTAAGAGTAAGGATGTGTGTGTTAAATTGGTTAAGAGAGTAGTTGTTGATTATTTTTATCTAAATCCATGTTGTGAGTTAGATTACAGGAACAGAGGGTGAAATTATATTGAGAATTAATTTTTATAATACTTTGGATATTGTAGAGAGAGTGGAATAGGTGTGTATGAAACCAGATCGTTAGATAGTTTACTGGACTTAGTATTGGAATTATAGGGAATACTTCCAGAGTGTTTGTTTGTTTGCTATGCCGTGTTAATATTGTGAGTGAGGTTAAATAGCACTGTGTTCTTAAGTGTCTTGAAATGAATATTAGATATTTGGTCTGGAGTCCACTCCTTGTAAGTTTTTAGCTTTTAATAATATTAATACTTCTAAGGGAGGGGTGGATTTTAAACTGTTTTTATTCTATTGGTAGAGGTTGTGGGTTCATTGGTGCATTTTGAATAGTATGACATGATGATATTGCATTGGGTGTGTAATGTTTGGTAATTTTTTTTGTACGAATATTTGTGTTGTTTTGATGTAATGATTAGTAGTATGGGGCACTCTTGCATTTTTCTTTCGAGTTGTGCTGAATTAAATATGTCATTTATTGTTAAGAGTCTGTTATTTGGTTTTATTACGCTAGGCCTGGTTAGCTATTTTGTCTGAGTGAGTTTGTTTTATTAGAAGTGTTACTTCTTTTGAGTAGTAGAGGTGATATTATTATTTATGATATATTATATTATATATATATATATATTTTATATATAATTATATTATATATATTTATATATATATATATCTATTATCTATATATTACTTTATTCGGTGCTGCGCGGAAGAATATACTTTGTTTGCAAACAAATCAGAACACCAGTAAATTAACTAGCATTTCATGCTTTTACCAATTCAGGTGTAACAGAGAATATCTTTGAAACGGACAGATGAACTTAGGTTTTAAAACAAGAAAGAAAACAGCATTTTATGGGCGTCATAAAACTTACAACCAATGAAACTATATTTAAAAAAAAAGAGTTTGCCCCTGCTATTAAGCACTATGCGCATTTGTAACATACCTACGGACCGAGATGGTGAGACGGTCGTCAATTTGAATCATGGGATAAGCATATCATGCATAAAGATAATAAAATTATAATACATACAATAATATAATAATAAATACTTAATAATGAAAAAACATATTTTACGTAAGATACAATAAAAATAAATAAAATAATATAAAATAATAATGATATAATAATGAAATGATATGAAAATAGTTAGAGAGATGGATAACGATATGGAGATGATGATATATATATTTATATATAATATATAATAATATAATAATAATATATAATAATATATAAAATATCTATAATAATATTAATAATAATAAATATAATAATTAATATTACATAATAAAACATTTAAAATCTAATAGTATAAAGAGTTAGCAGAAATGAAACTATAATTTGTTGGGTGTTAGAGATTGGTAAGTCTGTGTTGAATTTTAGGAGAATTAGATTTTCAAGATTAGTTTTGATGTAAATCATTATTTTAAGAAGTGCTGTAACCATTCTTTTACTTTCTCGAAAAAATCTATATTTACGACTAGCATTGAAGCAAAATTATAATTGATTTTTAAATTATTATT
>JABUQX010095734.1:0-22263 GCA_015478945.1 Trachelipus rathkii | reverse complement strand
TATATATATAGATATAAAATAATATATAGTTAATATATTATTATATATAATAATATATAAATAAATAATAATATATTTATTATATTATATATTATATATATAAAAATATATAGTTATATATATATATATATATTATAATTATATATTATTTATTATTATTAAATTATATATTATATATAAAATATATATATATATATATATATATATATTTAATATATATTAGAAAGAGAAGAGAAGAGAGAGGAGAGAGAGGAAGAGAGGAAGAGGAAAGAAGAGAGGGAGAGGAGAGGAAGAGAGAGAGGAGAGAAGAGAGGAGAAGAGATGGAAAACCAAAAAAAATAGGCCCCAATTCGCCCTCAACTTTTTGTTTTGAATCATCTTACTTATCGTCTCCACTAATTCACTTTCTTATTTTGCATTGATATGAGCAGAAAACGGCAATGCCTGTAAAAACACAGCTAGACTTCAAATAGAAAGCGATTCAAAGGATATACTGCGCAAAAAAAACCCCCAAATATTACTCACAAAGACAGGCTCATTCAAAGAAATCCCAAAAGACCTTTTCAGGCCAAAATTCAGTCGAATGAAAGGAAAGCCAACCTCCAAAAAAGCAGAAATTTCAAGGAAAACTGATGGACCACTGTTGAAAAAAACAGTTATGAGACCGTGGAAGAGAACCTCCAATGCAAGTAAAACAAGCCCCAATAAACTCTTGTTTTGTTTCACAAGGGAAAGGGCGTTCTTCAGCCGAGGGGCTGTTCGAGAGCGAAGAAGAGTCATGTCAGCAAAAGTCCGAGGACCGTTTCTTGTGGGCCGGGCAAGCGAGTTCATCAACTCGGTATTATCCCTTTAGACTTTGCAGAAGAAGTACTAGTTAAAACCGATATAAGGGCTTTAAAACCCATATAGGAATACAGGGGGACGATTGGCAGGACAATTACAAGCCTTAGCAAAAAAAAAACAAAGGCGGGAAAAAGGGTATGGCAGTCCAAGTTTTACTGAGAAGATCAGGAGACCTAGAAATTCCTTACCTCCTTTTGGAACCTCAATGAAAAAGCCCCACTTCCCATTTGACGGAAAAAGGTGAACTCGAAGACCAAATGGTTCTTTTCTGGGGACCATTTTCCAAAACCTAATGGGAAAGTTAAAAGCTAATTTCAAGGGCCTACAATTTTCTCTTTTCCAAGTTGCATAGTATTGGGGGCTGCATTTCTTCCGGAAGGGAAAGCAAGCATCGGACCATTCTTTCTTTTGAGTAACGGGCCAACAACAGTATCAGTTCACCAAAGAAAAAAAAAAGTATTGTTGGAGGGTTTCCTCAAAAAAAACTTTTTCAAAAAGAAAAATTGAAAGTAAGATGAGTACATGCAAACTATAATGGTATTCCAAGCAATGTGGAACCAAAGTCTTCGGCACCTCAAAAAAAACCCCCCCCTTTCCCGGAGATTAAGCTTGAAAAGGATAAAAACTTTGGGGGAGGGCCCGTTGCGGGAATTCCAAGGGAAACTGATTTTACCCCCAAATTTTTCCTTCCTTTGGGGATATCTTAAAAAGGTTTTGAGTGTGTCAGAAAAGACCCAGGGGCCCATTTCAGAAACTGGAACTCGAAGGAAAACTATCAGGGAGCGAAGATTAAAAGAAAGCCATTCCCTCGTCTGTTTTTTGTAAAAGGGGGGGAAACTTCTTGGGAAAAACTTTTGTTTTGTTGCCACCTTAAGAAATACACGTAGCTAAATGGTGGTTATCTCAAGCATATGCTCTAGAATCTAGAGAAAAAGAAAAGGGGGAAGAGTATTTCATTATTTTATTTTTATTTAATACAAACAACAATAAAAAAAACGTATATGAAACTTCCTAATTTCATTATATTAGTAGGACCAAAAAAAAATTAAAAAAATGCAAGGCAAAATCGGAAAGGGTTTAGGGGGGCACCTTTAAACTTAAATAATGTTTTTTGGCTTTAAAGGAAGAATTAAAAGTGGAGGGGGGGGACTACAAAAATTTAATTAACATTTGGTCATTTATTTTTTGCAGTAAAAAATAAGAAAAATGACCATTTAAGTTGTTTCACTTAAAATAAGCTGGCAAAATACACACACAGGATGAACTTTCTTGGAATTTGTACTTTTCGTTTGACTGATTCGTTTTTTTTTGCTTTGCCCCCAAAAGCAGGGAAGGAAAGAAGATGTTATTTTTCCAGGTTAAAACGGCGTAGCCGGAAGAGAGGAGAAGAGGAGAAGAAGAGAGGAAGGAGAAGGAAGAGGAGAGAGGAGAAGAGGGAGGGAGAAGAGAGAGAAAGAAGGAGGAGAGGAGGAGGAGAGAGAGAAGGAGGGAGAGAGAGAGAGGTAAACAACTTGATATATTAATTTTAGGAAGATTGTTTTTCTGGAAAAAAATTTTTAGAAAAAAATTATAAAAAATTCCTTTTTTTTTTAACCTTAAAAAGATTAAGATTCAACAAAAAAAAGTCTTGCAAAACTTTAAAAAAAGCAAAACTCTTCAACAATGAAAAGCTATAAAGGAAATGCAACAAGGTACAATATATATTTATTTTATATTAGTGTAGACTATATAATCTTAATATACTTAACAATTTTTTTTTTTGTGGGCTTTTTTTGCAATTAAAACCAAAAAAACTAAAAATTTCATTTTCAGTTTTCATTTTTTGAAAAGAAAACTATAAAATATTATATGTTATATATTAATATAATATATATATATATATATATATATATATAGATATATATATATATATATATATAGAATTTATATAATAAATAAATAAATAATAAATATACATAATATATAAATAATATATTAAATATAAATGTATAGTCATCATTTGTATATATATATTTATATATATTATATAATATTTATTATACGATTATTAAATGTATTTATATATCAATATTTATGTTAATTTATATATAATAAATTATTATAATATATAATAATATATATTAATAATATAGATATTATATATATTATTATATATATATATATTATATTAGATTATATTATATATATTATATATTAATTACATGCATTATCCAGGGGGCCAAGGGGCCATGGCACCCCCGAAATTTTTTTATAAAATCTAAAAAACTTTTTTAAGTTAATATCGTTAATTTTAAAATAAAGTGCAAGAGGTTAAATTAGTTAAATGGAACTCGTCGCTTGTGTCAAGAAAAGTTTTCGTTAAAGTGCCTTTGGGAAAAAGTTTTTACAAGGAAAGGAAAAGAAGAAAAAAATTATAATTTTACATATATATATAAGAATTTTTAATTATATATATTACTATATAAATAATATATATTTATATTTATATATTATATTATATATATAATAAATATTATTAATATATAATTATATATATATATATATAATATATTAAGAATGATATATGTTTAAACTTATTACTTCCATAATATAATGTTTATATATATATAATTATATATATATATAGATATTATATATATATATTATTATATATATATATATAATATATATTATATATATATAATATTATTATTATATATATTAATAATATATATAATATAATATAATATATATAATTATATTATTATATATTTATATAATAATATATATTTTAGAACCAAAAGGGGAGGAAAAAGAGGTGTCTTTATTCTCCAGTTATTTCTGAGTAAACTTTTATTAAAAAACTTTGCATTAGGACATGCAGATGAAAAATGATCAATAAGATCGTAAACATGTATGGTTCTCACGGTCTATAAGTTTCCAGGCCAAAATCAAAGAAAATACAAGAAAAGGGATGCAGATATAAATTAGGATGGTAACATTCGGCAAAATTTTCATAGGTGGGGGGGGGGAAAAATATTTAATAAATATCCATTTATTAATTGATTCAAAATGACAATATATACGCTTTTGTCATTCGTGTGACTCGTGTCAGAGGACTATCCAAAAAGGAAAAGTGGCTAGAATGCCTCTCACTAATCAAGCTTAGACTGATTAAAACTTTGGGGTTTATTGCCAAATTTTGTATTGTTTTTGAAAACAAAAGGGAGAAGGTTTAAAAGAAAAAAAACCACCAGAAATTGGGGAGTTTTTTGTCTCGAGGACCCTATTCAAAACTTAAAAGTACGGGAATCTTTCAAAAAACCAACCGAGCAACTAAAAATTCACAAAAGAATCGCAGGAAAAGAGATTGTGTAGAAGGAAAAAAAAGCAGGTCAAGAAAAAATCGGGAAGAGCATCGGGGACAAAAAACAGGATTTGGGACAGTCAGAAGGAAAAGGGGAGGGCCGAAGAAGTAGAAAAACGGCTAAAACTCAATTGTTGAAAACAGTTTCATTCTGTTTGATAAAGCAAATTTAATTCGTTTACGTTGACCATTTTTATGGACTCAGGTCGAATCGAAAAATCTTCTTGGCCTGTGGGAAACGATGGCATTTTCGGAGTCTTTTTAAAAATATTTGTTTTGCTTCCCCAAATATCGCAAGTGATGGTCACATTAAAAAACTATTGCTAGTAATTTTTAGATTGTAAAAATTCAACAGCTCCATACGACATCCTTTCATCCTTTGTTCAACGGGCTTGTGGAGAGATACAAAATTGATGACAAAAACATAAATAAAAAGTTAAAAAATTTTTTACTTCTAAGCCGATTGGAAGGATCTGTGGAGATATTTGTTCCAGGAAGAAAAAAAAACAAAGTTTCGTTGTGTGTGGTTACGTGATAATTGATACTCTTTGACCGTCAAAATTTTTTTGTGTTCCGTTCTCAGGAAATTTTGATTGGAACGGGAATAAGTCTGAAAAGTAATTGAAAAAAAAGTAAAACTGGAATTAGTTGGATATTGAATTAAAATCCTAAAAAAGAGGATAGGGGTATGGACAGTGCAGAAGAAAATTGAGTGGTGAGGTTTTACAGGGTTGTTCCGGGGCAGTAAGAAAGAAAAAAAAAAATGTTTCACAAAATTTAATATTTTAACTCACTGCTTTTTGCATTGCTTAAAATTATGGCCTCACAGGGGAACGCTTCTAAAGTTTCCAAAAAATATTCAAGTGCCCCAATTGGAATAATATTTCAGAAATGTTGTATATTAAGGAAGAGATTAAAAAAAAAAAGTTTGCGAAAAAGCTCGCTGAGCCCAACTGTATGAAAGAATTATTATTTTTAAAGAATGATAAACCACTATAATTTCTTTTAGAAAAACAAAATAAAAATTGTTTTAAATTTGGGATCATCAATTCAAAAAAAAAACTATCTTACATTCTTTAAAACAATGTTATGGCAATCTGTTATTGTTCCTTTTTGTTTATTACAGATTGAAACAGGGACTAAGTGTTGGCCGAAGCACCGGGATTTTTTTGCGCACGCACCCTTGCCGCACCGGGGAGGTCGTTTTTGCACCAGCACCACCAACCGGCACCACCCCATCAGTCCCTTACCAGCCCAACCGCACCACAACCCGCCACCCGGCCTTTTGCAGTGCGCCAACCCGCAACGCAACCGCCCAAAACCGCACCCACCGCACCGCGCACCGCAACCGCACCCGCAAAAACCCGCACCGCAAACGAGGACGAGCCCACCAGCGGCAACCGCACCCCCACACAAAAAAATTTGCGCCACCACGGCACCGGCCAAACCGGCAACGAATTAATATATATTTTTTTAAATATTAAAATAATATTATTATATAAAATTATTTTTTTAATCTCTAAATATTACTACTGTCGTATATCGATAGCTGTATATATATAATTATGTAATATTATATAAATTGATATATAATTAAATATATATATATATAAGCAAAATTTTGTTACAAAAAGCTTTGTAACTGGGCTTAAAGGAACGGTAAGTTTGGAACGAAGTTTTTTATTTTTGCGAGTTCCGTGAAAATTTTCGTACCGAAAAAATTTTTGCAAAAAATTTTAGAGTTCGATTTTTTTGGAAAAAAAGACATTTGTAAGTCAGATAATTTTGCTTTACTAATTTTAAAATTATTTTGCAAATAATAATAATAATAATAATAATAAGAAGGATAATAAAATAAATAATAATTATTAAAAAAGGAATAAAATTCATTAATTAAAATAATAATTAATTATAATAATTAAATATTATCTTAATAAAAATTGAATATAATTAATAAAAAGCCAAAGTTTTCCAGCAATTATATTGTTTTTAAAACCCGGGCAGGGCAATAAATTAATTCTTTTTTCGTAAAATTTTTTTTATTTAAAACTTTTTAGCACCTATTTTTACTTAGAGGCTAGGCTATGAAATTAAGCGTGAGGCTTTGTTTTATTATAGGTTTCTTGTTAACGTTGTTATTTTGCAGGTTATTTAAATGTCTTTTTGCCCATTGGTGTATAAGATGTCAGATTTTTTTATGCTTACAGTATTGTGGCTAGAGAACCGGCAGAATTCCTACAGGTTAAAAAACAAATTATTATTATGTTGGAAATTGAATCAGCCGAAAATTTCTAAGGATGGGATTTAAAAAACCTTGATTATTTTTTTTTTTTTTTTTGGAAGTTCTTCAAAATTTGATGGTTCGCTAGCAATCAAACCTTGGGGTAAAACCGGCAAAGGATGTGGCAGGAATTCGGGTCTCTCGGGCCCCGGTGACACGGGGGGATAATCCCCCCTCCGGGGGATGTCTCCGAACCCCCGCGCTCTTTGGTATTTTGGTGTCGCGGGGTTCCTCCGACCATTCCCCTCCGGGGTAAGGAAAACGTCCCCCTTCTGGCCCCCGTCGGCTCGTGAAGGAAAAAAACTTAAAATTTTCCAAAAAAAAAACAATTTTATTTTTCCACAATTTCTGGGGCTCGGGCCGACGGGGGGACAGAGGGGGACGTTTTCCGTTACCCCGAGGGGATGGGTCGGGGAGGGAAACCCCCGCGACCACCCAAGAACCAAAGAGCGGGTTTCCGGAGACCATCCCCGGAGGCGATTTTAGTGCCCCCCGTTCGTCCCACCGGAGGCCGAAAGAAGGACCCCCGGGAACCTCCTGCCCATTTCTTTTGCGTTTACCCTAGGGTATCTTTTAGGTTAAAAAAAAAAAAGGTTTTTACTTCAAAAAAAAAAAAAAAAAAAAAAAAAAAAAAAAAAAAAAAAAAAAACTAAAAATCCCCAAATTTTCCTAGCCAGGAATTTTTTTCGGGGGGGCTGTGCAAATTCCAAATATATAATTTGTTTTTACTGTGATCTGGGCCGTTCTCTCTAGCTACATACCGTGAGCATTAAAAAAATCTGGGATATCATTATTATATATTATATATATATATATAATATAATAAAATTATATATATATAAATATATAGTATATAATATATATAATTATATATTATTATATATATTATATATAATATAATATAATATATATTTATATTATATATAATTATATTTATAATATTATAATTATTATATATATTTATATATATATATATATATATTATATAAATTATATAATATTATTATATTATAATCATACTTTCAAAAATCCAAAATCCAATTTAATAATGAAATAAACATCTAAAATAATTAAAAAAGGGGCTCTTAGTAATGAGATGTTGTTGCTTCCAACCCCATTTTATTCGTTCAGTCACTATGATCTGGATAGTCGTTAAGTAAGTAGTAAATATATTTTCTTAACTTTTATTTTATTTATGATTAAAAAAAATATCGAATTATTGCATATAAAAATTTTAATATAGCGAGAAGAGAGAGAGCGAGAGACGCGGAAAAAATTTTTAAAAAAAACCCAAAACCAAAACTTTAAAAACAAACTCGTTACTAAAAACAGTTACAGGTTCTACAAAAATTTTTGCCATATGAGAAAAATGTACATGGATATTGATTTTTTTTTAACACATATTTAAGTGTATTCTACAAGGTTTTTATTAAATATAACATGTACGACATCTATATATTTATATAATATATTATATATTATATATATTATATTAATATATTTGAGAAGGAAGTAGCCTCCTTAACGATGAGATTTAAACCCACCATTGAAGGCAACAATCTCTAAATTCGAAATTTGTACCTCAATTTCATACATAAATACGACAAATTTTTTTCCCTTTTTTTGTGCTAGAATCCCATATTCTTTCTACGAGGAGTAAAAAAAAATCCTATTAAGTGTATGATATCACAATATAATTAAAAAACTTTGATTTTTTTTAAACATATCCACACCAAAATTGGTGTAAAAAATAAATCTTTTGCGACCCAATTTGAAATGTACAAGTTTATACCACAACCTTAAAGAAAAGTTATGCTGCCTTTTTTTTAGTATTCATCACATAAATGGGCCCATGACCAGCCTTTCCGGTGAGGATTGGTGCCTTTCAGGGAAAATTGGCCGGGCCTATTGATCTAAACGGGTTCCCGGGGGGGGGGGGGCCTTTTCTTCATTAAATTCTGCAACCTTTGCTGTTTTAAAAATTTTTTTCTAATTTTCAGTTTTGTTGAAACAATCACTTTCTCCTTTTCCTCTAAAACCCTCATCTGCTTTTCCCTAACCCAAAAAAATTTTTTAAGTTTTTAAAAGCTTCCACTTTCAAGCTCTACTCTGTTGGATTTACAGAGGTCCTTTATCGACAGCAAATTTTTCAGAAACAAAAAAAGGGGAAGGGTTTGCCAATGTGTGCAAATCGTTTGTTCCCGTGGCTTTGATTTAAAGTTTTCCGAATATTTCTTTAAACCTAATTTTGGGCTCCAAATATAACCTGTCCTGAAATAAATTAAGAAACAACCCATTCTCTCTCTTCTTTCAACCATTTTCTCTGAAAAATCATTCCATCTGGTTTATTTTCAAACTTCTTTCCACGGGGCCAACTGCTTTCCTTTCTAAATTCTCAAGATAAAAGTTTATTGAAAAACTTGCTAGGAGTTTTTCTAATCCAAAATTACCTTTGTGAGAAGTAGTGGCAGTTTCCCTTACTCGTATTCTTTCCGGGATTTTCCGGCCTTGTTGAGATGGAAAAAACCCAACATTTCTTAGACCTTTTCTAATTCTCTTAATTTCTGATTTCCTTGTTCTGCAAATTCTTCTCCTCTGGTCCCTCCCCCGAATTTCCCACTCTTTCATATCCCTCTGTTTTTTTCTGCTTTCCAAATTCTCTTCCAAAGTTCTCCCACAGGGCAAGCTTATGTTCGGAGGTCTTCAAGACTGTTTGGCCAAAACGGTTGTAGCACTTTCATGCTACAAACTGGTCGGACTTACGGTCGTACTTTCTTAATTTCCCATAGACTTATTTCTGCTTCGGTGGTAAGGGTTCCTTGGAGTGTACACAAAGGCGCGGGTAATTTCCTCGTTTCCTGGCATGGAGGCGTGCAACCCATGAAAAATACATTTTTCAAACTAAAAAACTTTTTAAGGATAAACCTTGTTTTTAAAAACTCTTGGGCGCTGCCTTCTTGTGCTATTCTCACAGGGGGCGCTGCCTTTAGGAATTTCTGTTTCATCTTCAAAATTTCAAAGAAAACCCTGCCAAAGATATATATTCAAATTTCAAAAAATGAGAATTTATTCTCCATGGGACACCAAAAAAATTGCTTTTTCTTCAGTAGAGAAAAATGCCATTTTATCTTTGTGGCACCTTCTCCCTTCAACTTAATAATCTTGGACATTTTTGTGAAAAAAATGTTAAATCTTAAACTTTTTGCTTCTTTCCTCTGTACCTTTTAGATATTTTCCGTCTGCATATTTGCCGTTTTACCCTTCCCACTAAAGCTTAATTCATTTTAATCTTTATTCACATTTTTCCCTTTTCTAAAATTCCACTATAAAGTATACGACTGCAATCGTAATTTTCTTTTTTCTCCACCTTACCTCCCAACAATTTATTGCTTAATAATATAAACTTCTTTCAAAAGGTTGTTTTTGCTTTTTTTTCAGAGGCTGGACAACTAAGAAAAGGGCTACGTTCTGGATGATTCCTTCCTATAGTTCTTTTTTTTTCCAAAAAAAAAACTTTTTGGGCTTTCAGCTTTGCACTTTTGCCTTGTAAATTATTTCCGCCTCTGTTCTTCTTATTTGCCTTTTTTTCTTTGCTGGAAAAGTGCTCCTTGTTACAAAAAAAGAAACCATTTCTTCACCTCAAATATCGCCCAAAATTCTCTCTTAAAACTTTTCTGTTTCTTTCTATAGTTTTATCAGAAACTTTACCCAGGAGGGAAGTTAAAAAAAAAACATTCTCAATTCTTTAAATCTTTTTCTCTGTTCGCCAATGCTTTAGTCTCTTGTTCTCTTTCTTTTCAGTATTTGGTGAAAATAGGGCCATCGCTTCCATCCTTTAAATTCTTATTTAAATAGTAGTGTTGGCTTTTCCATGATGGTTCTGGTTTTATTTCCTAAACTTCTTTTACTCTGCCATAAAAGACCCCTCTTTTAATTTGCTTCATCCCAAAATTTTTAACTCAATGTCGAAAAGGACTTCCAACCCTTTCATACTCCCCTCTTTGGATAGAACGTCTTTTTTCACAAACAAATAAAAGGGCTCACGCTTAGAAGGGCCCCCCCTGGATTTGCCCAAAACTTTTAAGAATCTGATTTCAAAAATTTTTCCTTTGAGAAAAACATTGAGGGAAAAAACAAAATGGTTGTTTCAATTTACTCAAAAAAAAAGGCAGCTCCTCCATCTTTTCCAACTCCACCCATAATTTTTTTTCACACGGCCTATAAACATCTCTTTTGGAAAACACATAACTCAAACCTTCGGCTGTCACTTATTTTCTTGAGTCTTTATTTTTCCGAATGAGAAATTGCCTTGAAAGAATCACATTATTTCTTTATAAACCAGCTTCTAAGAGGGATGTGTGGATTCTCCATCATTCTAATTCCATTTCTTTCACGCCCACCTTCAGTTTTGATATTTACCAGGGGGTCGTTTGCCCCTTGCTATTTAGAGTATGCTCTTCAACTCATTGAGTGATTACCACTCACCCCCCAAACTGTTTTCCTCTTTAAATGGTTGAGTATTGCTTTTCGTTCTAAATCAAAGTGAATTGTTGCATTCACTTCCTCTTTATTTTTCAAGCGTTATTAAAACGAACACTGCTTCTTGAAGCTCTTTTCATCACCATAACCCTTCCTCCATTGAGAAAGGGTTCGGGCGGACACCACCTTTTCTACCACAGTCTCATTATTTTTCTATCCTCGCTGACCCAAGTTCTTTAACAGGCAATTGGTAATTTTCTTTTACTGGGGACGTAAAAATCTTGGGGGAAACATTATTTTTCCCCGCTAATCTATTTTTTTTTATGGTGCGGAGTCTTAGCCGGAGGGTTCCGTGAGTCGTGCAATTTTCCCGGAGACGGCCGAGTCAAAAAAAACTTTCTTGGTGGCAAAAGTTTGAAGTCGGAGGCGGGTCGGAGAGTCGAAGTTTTCTGTTTTAAGTGGGATCGGAGTCGAAAAAAAATTTAGTGGGAATATTTTTTCATTATTCCTATAAAATAGGAATTAAACATTTTGGCCAAAAAAAAAACGTTTCCAATTCGTTTCCTTTTGTTGAATTTACTTTAATTTATTAGCTTTAAAATGAAAACTTACTTTTTGTCTTCTTTGGGCTCAAAATTTAATAAATCGGTTGATTGAATTTATTTAATTTTTAAAAGTTTATTTCGACGTAAAATATTTTGGACTTTCTGTCAAACAATATTTGAATAATATATTATATAATTTTTTTTTGTTTTTTTTTACGTTATTATACTGTGTACAAAAATTTAAACTAATTTTTTTTGAAAGAGGGGTTGTTAAAAAAAAACAACAAAAAAAATTTTCAAAAACTAACAACAAATTACGCAGGATGAGCAAAACAAGGGACGGCGGGGCTTTAAAAGTGAGGGAGATTTAAAAATAGTAGGAAAACACAGAAGAATGGAGAAGAATTTCCAAAACAGGAACAGAGGTGCAAGGAAAAAGAAGAGGCACCGCAGGCGACTGAGTCTCGATTTGTTGATATTTCAAAACACAAAAAAATTTCATTGTGCCGACAAACGCGCACCCCTTTGGTTGCTACGAAGGGGGCGTCCTTTAAAAGGCATGGTGCACCGCCGAAGTGGGAAAAAGTTCCTCTCGAGGGCACTTGCCGCTTACGTAC
Source organism: Trachelipus rathkii (assembly GCA_015478945.1). Classification (NCBI taxonomy): domain Eukaryota; kingdom Metazoa; phylum Arthropoda; class Malacostraca; order Isopoda; family Trachelipodidae; genus Trachelipus; species Trachelipus rathkii. The sequence continues at coordinate 10,152 of JABUQX010095734.1, read as the reverse complement.
CTATAGGAAAAAAGATAAAAAGCCACCCAACATCCGGGCCGCAAAAAGATAAAGAGGTCAAGTGGGGTAACAGGGAAAAGAAAACCAGGAAACCCAAGTTGATAAGTCTTGTTTTGCCTTTGACTCGGACCCTATCCAAAAAGCCGGTGAAAACCTGGGAAAGGCCCCCCCCAAGATATGAGGAGCAGTACTCCTACAAGGCGGATTGAGGCCCCCTTGTATAACTGGAAAGTAACTGTGAAGAGAAAAAAGGTCTCGGGGCAAGGTTTTCTAAAACAGAACTCCCAGCTCCCTTGAGGCCGCCTTAGCAAACCGTTGTGACATGAGGTTGTAACATTTATTTTGGTTTATGTTAAGCCAAGGGGGATGTTTTATTATTGTCGACAAAGGGGGGAGGAGGAAAAAAAGGACGAAAGAAAACCTCGAAAAAGAGATAGGGAAATTAGAGAAGGTGTCTTTAGAGAGGGAGATTTTAAAGAAGTTGAGTTTTTAAAAATGGAATTTCGCAAAGGTTCAGAACGAAACCCCCCACCCGGAAATTCTTCCAGAAATTCAGGCAGAAAAATAGAAAATCGGAAAGATTAAGTAGAGAGGCAATTCTAGAAGTAAAAGAAGGGAAGGCGAATTGAAAATATTGAAGGAATTGAAGGGTCGGATCATCGGGCATATGAGTGAATAGAGTTAGAAGTGCAGGTGAAGAAATTTATTTAATAAAAAAGTTTAGGGAATTAAAAAAAAATAGAAAATAAGAAACAGAACCCTTAGGAACACCACTATTGACAGAAAAGGAAAGAAGAAGTCGCCCCAATCAAACAAACCAGCTGATATTAAAAAGCGATTTGAAAGAAAAAGGGGCTAGGGGACCGATTAAAGTAACCAAGAGAAGGGAGGGGAAAAAACCCAAAAAGGAGGAGCGAGAGGCGTGAGCTGGGCCCATAACCCCGGGTCAAAATGCTTTGAGATTGTACAAAAAAAGGCGCCACCCACGCAAAAGTCTCCCCCCCGTGTTCCTAAAGGCGGGAAAAACCATAAATCAAGTAAGATAGGAAAAGTATATTCGCCCAGTAGGACCTCGAGCGGCCGAAAAGCCGTAACTTGCAATCGGAAAGAAAAGTGAATTTGGAAGAAGCCCAGATGATCTAAGAAATGGAGAGTTGAAGAAAGTTTCAAAGATTCTTAAAGATAGATACAAGTAAGAGCCTATAGGGGGGCGATAGTTAAGGAAGTAATTTTTTCAGAGCGGCTTCCTTTTTTCGGAAATTATACATTACGTGCTTCCACCACTGAGGAAAAGTGCTAGTATTGAACATAGAGGAATTAAAAAGTTGGAACGTAGGCGGGAGATAGGCACGGAAGCAACACTGCCCTTCCAAAAAAAACTCGGGAGGGATCCATTCCGGCCCACCGCCTTTCCTTAACGTTCGTAAATTTTCAGGAGCCCTGCAAAAACCCGATCGGAAGGAATTTCACAGGGGCAAAGGCATAGGAACCCCACTGAAGGAGAAGAAGGATGAGGAAGGGAATTATGCCCAGGGTTTCGTCCCAGGCGTTGAGTAGAGGGAAAATAGGAGCGAAAAAGAAGAGGACCTTTTCAGGTTGGGGAAGGGGGGGAAATTAGGCCAAAACCAAGGGGAAAAAAACCCAATTCAGAGCGAATAAAGAGGAAGGGAAAGGGAACAAAGATTACAAGAATTGTTAGAGATGTTTTCAAAAGAAGGCAAAGGGAAAATTTGTCAAAGTAGGGAAACCCCAAGGGGAGGTACGCACTTTCGTTTGATGGAAAGGCCCGCTTGCTCGTCGAAGGAGTAATTCCCTGCAAACGATTTTCTTAGCAAAAATGAAAAAAATTAGCAAAGGAGTGGAGGAGAACGGAAATTTTTTGCCACCCCAGACCGCACTGTCTAAAGGCCTATGGCAGAGAAAACAAGCACGATCGAACATGGGTTTATGAGAGAGGAAAGTATTAGGTCGAAGGAAGGAATTAAAAACCTAAACTTCATCCCATTTTCAACGATTTAACAAGGCTTCCCACCCTTATCGGCCCAGAAGTTGGAAAAGCGTACCGGAGGAACAAAAAAAGCAGGTCCACTCCAATATAGTTAAGCGAAAGGGAAGCATACGCAAGCCCCCCAATTCGCCCGAATCAAAAGTGCCAGAAAAACGCGTAGGGGGGGCCAGGATTGGAAGGCTGTTGGAGAGGGGAAAGTTTTAAAAAATTAAAAGAGATTAAGGTTGGTGGGTTTTTTCAGTCAGGATTTTTATTGGAACAAATAGGAGCGAAGGTTGGGTATTTATAGAGAGAAGGACAGTGGTGAAAAACATAGTCAAAAGTTTTGTTCAAAGGAATTGGGGTGGGACTATTCCGGAATGTGTAGTGGGTTTCTAAAATTAGTTTGCTTTCCCAAAAATTTTCGTTTGAGGAATGCTAAAAATGATTCGGCCTCCTTTTCCTCCTCTCCTTCAGTAGAGTGAAACCCAACCATTCAGTTTTTGTGACATTGAAAAAGAAGCTAGCGTTATCTCTCCCTTAATTAGAAATATGTAGACCATCTCGTTGGAGGAAGAGTAAGTATTTTCAAAAAAAGCGTGAATCTTGTTTCTGTTAGGAGAACAAGTAGCAGAAGCACAAGAGGCAGTGGATGTGCAAGGGACAGAAAAGATTTTAATCGCCTTTTCCAAAAAAAACATCGGGAAGTTAGGAGATTCGAGGATTCCGAAGGACGTTGTTACCGGGGGGGGAGTGGTTAATGTTTTAAAACAATAGGCAAAACATTTACTTCCACGCCCTTTAGACGGGAAATTAGAAATAAGTTATAATTGGACAATTAAACGAGTTAGTGGGATGAAAATTTCCTTAAGCCATTGGTTCTCCAGGGGGACAGGAAGGCAAAAAGGTTAGGATTAGAGTTAGAAAGGTGGTATTCCACGGATGCAGATTTAGATTGCAAGCCACGGATGGTTAGGCAATAAAGGGTCGATAGTTAAAAAAGGCCCGCCGCCGTCCATCTTCCATCCTTGCATGCAAAACATACAAAAAAAACCAAACAAAAACAAACAGACAAAAAAAAAAAAATAAATAAAAAAACAGAAAACCAAAATTATTATTTTATATTAATATATATATTATATATATATAAATATTATATATATTAATATATAATAGTATTTATTTTATAAAATATATATATATATATATATATATATATTATATATATATATAATATATATATTAAAGGGCCCACTTCCAATTTGCGAGGGCGTGAAGCCCTCGCTCCAAAATAGAACAAAGGGCCTTGCTCCCGTTAGAGCAAGCCAAAGGCTTGTTTATTATTATTATTTTTTTTTTGTTTATTATTTTTTATTTATTTATTATTTTTTATTATATTATTATTATATTATTTATTATTATTATTATTATTATTATTATATTATTATTATTATTTATTATTATTTATTATTCATTATTATATATTATTTTATTATATTTATAATTTTTATGATTATAAAAAATTTTTTTTGAATTTATTTTTCCATACTTGTAAAAATATTTTATTTTGTACATTTAGTAATTTTCCTTAAATTAATTCTTTGAAGAAATTGAATATAACAGAGAAGAAGAAAGTATATTGCATGATAGATTTCCCGACGCGTTTTCGTCTCTATTACTTGAGGACATTTTTCTTCTGAAAAAGATTATTCTGTAAGGCGAATGAGTTCTTGAAATTTTGAATATATAATAGTAAAATCAAAGATATTGAGGTTGGGACGTGATAAATTACATAAAAAAATTTTAGTTTAAATGTTTCTGTTTTGCTTGTTTTTGATGGTAGAAGCCTCCCGCAAATTTTAGGCTAAGAAGTTTAGGTGAATGAAGGTTGGGAGAAATTTCCAAGTTTTTAAGAAATTTTTGAGAAATATTATGATACGGAGAATCTCTTGAGAAGTTCAAAAAAGATTTGCTGGGGGACTTGTAGACAGATTTGTTGATAATGCCCAAGGTCCGAACCATCTATTCTTTTCGTGTTTAAACGAAAAACTCCTTCTGACGTTAAATTAATTTAGGCTCATGGCAGTTTAAATTGTACACAAACGTGATGGTGTTCGCCCAAAGCATTCTTCGTTGTTTTCTTTAAAAAGAAGATTTTTGACAGTTGTTTGCGGACTATGTGATAGTCTGGACTTTAATTTTGAGGTTGTCTTAGTTTTGAGTTGGAGAAATTTCAAAAAAAATATTTACGAGGGCAATGTCTTCTCCTTGTTGAACAAATTAAACATTGAAAAGTTTTTGAAAAAGGGGAATTTATCGAATTTTCTGATATTATTTACTTTCTTATATATAATTTTGTAAAAACGGTTTTTTTTTTATTAATTAAATTATTTCAAAACTGAATAATTTTTTGAATTAAAATTGCACAGTTTAATTAAACTTTAACTTAAAAGGCAAATTTTCTTCATCAAAAGTTTTCCCAAATTGAACATAGGTTGTATGTTGCCCTTCCTTGTTTTTAAAAAAAACTAAAAATTTTTTTTACGGATTAGATTTCTTTGTGAAATTAGTTCGTGGAATAGGATCCATATTTTTTCATTATAAAAACAGAAACCTTAATTTTCAGGTGGGTTGGACTGTGCATGCTGTAGAATAATGGGAGCCGTCAGGAATTAAAAAAAAACATGAATTTTTGATGTCTAAAAAACCAAGATGAAAAAAGGGGGGGCCATTTATTACTGTTTCGAGTGAATTTTAAAGGCATTGACAACTCTTGAAATTTCTAATTGATTGAACTGATGATACGATTTTCTATGTTTCCTTAAAAAATAAAAAGTGGAAAGGGGTCGTTTTTCAACCCATTACCCTTATGTAAAAAATAAAAGATTTAAAAGTTGTTTTTTCACAAAGAATTTTTTTTTTCCAGATTGGAACAATTATAGAAGTCAAAAAGCAAAAAAGTCGTAAGCCTCAATGCCGAAAGTTCTGCACGCCCCAAATTCAGTTCTTGTAGATATTTATTGGTTTGTTCTTTGATTCCGCCAAAGTCTCTTATTTTAACAACAAAATAATAAAAAAAGGGGTTCCCTCCATATTGGTTGTTTTCTGATATATCTGGTGGGGGTATAGGTTATTTGAGTGATACAAACTTTCGTTTAATTTATAATATGTTCAAATCGTATTCCAAAGGGAAAACAGGTACATTTATGAAACAAAGATTCTAACATTCAAGTGAAGGCGATAATTAGTGGGCTTTCAAGTTTTAAATTTGATTAAATTTACAATAATGTTTCCACAATTTGATTTTAAAACTATTGAAAGAGTTATTAAAAAGATTAATAGTCGGAATAATGCTGTTTCAAGATATGCAATTTCGTGTGTAACCCCATTCCGCACATGGGATTTTTTTTCCTTATTTCGCGGAAAAAGTGAATTTTTAAAGCGTTTCCGTATTTTCTAGTATCATTTAACCAAGTTTCAAATTGATATTAGCTATTATGAAAATAGAATAATATTAAATAAGATTATTTGAATTACAAAAATCTTTTTTCTAATTATCATTTTTATAATTGAATATATGAAAATAATATAATACTTACAATATAATTATATAAATATATATATATATAATATTGCCTAAAAATTATAAAACCATTCTTTAATTTTGTCAAAATTCTTTTGTTTTTTTATTTCAAAAACGGATGCAGTTAAATGTATTTATTATTTATTATATTTTATTATTTATATATTTATTATTATAATCATTTGTAATTTATTATTATTATTATAGTTTTAATATATATTTATATAGTATATATTACCATATCTTTTTATTTTAATTGAAAAAAAACTGAATTAATAAATAAACTTTTTAAATTTCTTATTTCGCAAATTTGTAGTTTATAATTAAATAAAAAATTTTGCATTTTAAAAATTATTATTTTCATACTGTTTACGTTTGTTTCCGAAACTGAAAAAATATATTTTTTGGTTCTTTCATTTGTGGTTGCGCCTGCATCTTTATTGATCGAAAATTCCCAAATTTTGGGAATTTAAGGAGTCGAGTCGGGCGGAGGTCGAATCCGGAGGTCGGGAATCGATCGGAGGTTTCCGTGAGTCGGGAGTCGGATCGGAGTCGGAAGTTCGGGTTCGAAAAAAATTTATTTTTACGAAAAAAGTGGCCCCTTTTGCTATTTTTCCAAAAAAAAATACCTTATTAAAACACCTTTTGCGTTGCATAAACTTTATTACAAACCGTACCGGGATTACCTTTTAATTTGTAAATCAAACAGAAAGCAAATGTTGTAAACTGTTAAAACAATTTCCAGCGGGGGAACAAAATTTTTTTTTATTGAAAAAACTATTTGAAAAATAAATATATAATGAAAATGAGATGTTTATATAAATAATATATTATATATTTATATATATAATATATATAATATATATATTATATATATTAATTATATATTAATAATATAATATATATATATAATTAATATATATATAATTATAATATAATATATATAAAAATTAATTATATATATATATATATAATATCAATATATATTATATTAAATATATATATTTATATTCAACATTTGCTTTTAAAATTATTTCGGGGGAATTTCTCAGCAAGAAAACATCACAAAAAAAATATTAAAAATAAAATTATTTTGCAATTTTGCACTCGAACCTCGGAATTACTATTAGAAAATGTTCTGATGAAAAACTTTGTAAAAGAAAATTTTAACAACTTTTGTTTGAAGAAAAACTAAATTAGAATGTAGCTGACAGTTGCCGTCTCCAATTATTAACCATTAATGTTTGGAGTCCAACCCAACAATCGAAATCTAGCAATAAGAATATTGATTAATGACTCGTTACTTGTGAGTTTATAAGTCGCTTCCAAAAATCCAACTTTGAAAGAATTTTTCCCCAATAAGTATCCTTATCCAGGCGGTTGAAATTACTTTCGAATATTTGTTTTCCCATGGGGACAAACAAAACCCATTTACCAACTTTGCAATTCGTAATATTCTTCAGAAAAAGGAAGAAATGATTAGTCCGGGGTTATTGAAAACTTTATCTAAAGCAAAAAAAACAAAGGGAAAAAAGTTAAGGAAGAGGAAAATGAGTAAAAAGAAGAATCCCAATTCCAGAATTTAAGAAGGGAAATTTTGGAAAATTGCTTCTTGAAAAATTATATTGAAAAATGTTAAACCAACACCATAATTTAAAGTGAAAACAAAAAATTTCATAACTTTTTTTTTTTCAAGACTGTTACAGGATATAAGTAAAAAATCTACGGTTTAACGGCTTTAAGTTGGTTAAAATATCTGTTTTTGTTTTTACGGCTAGGCAAAAAGTATTTTTCCGGGTCTTTCCTGTTTTCATCCCAACTACTTATAAATGCGTTTTAAAGTTTCAAGGAGTTTCAAGAAACTTGAAAAAGTTTCAAGAATTTTAATAAACCTCTATCAAAAAAATTCATCCAAAGTTTAAGCTTCTCCAACCAACGAAATGGTTTCAGTTTACTTCAATTCCAGCAGTGTTTCTTTTTTCTCTGATAGTTCATGCCGTTGGACAATATTTTCAGAAAGCCAAAATTTTTTTTGTTTCGTGCTTGAAAAACCTCTCCAACTGAATGTCCACCAAACCAGGTGAACAATATCAGGGACGTATTAAATGGGAAATGTTGTTCGGGGAAATGGGAAAAAACCATTCAAACAGATGATGTCCAACGTGTCTGAGAGGGATGTTTGGTTTTCCAATATAAAAAATTATTGTTCTCCCTTTTTCCTGAAGGACAAGCACCAAAAACTTTTCCGTTCAGTTCAATTTAACATAGAAAAATTGTACCGTTGAACATCTAAACCAAGGAAGTCAAAAACGGGAGTTCTTTCTTCAAAATTAGAATTTATTTTGCGACAACACTTGAATTTCATTCAAACATTGGCCAGTAAAAAACTTAAATAAAATTTAAAAGGGGCCAATGTTAAAAGTTCCGCTAAAACTTTTAGTTCGATATGTGACTGCAACCTCATGGGAATGCCTTGTCTAGTTTTAAATAGAGCTACCGATTGAGTTGTTGATGATAAAAAAAAATTAAAGAAACTTGCATATTTCAATCACAGGAGTTAAGATCATTGGAAGATGTCAATTAATAAAAATGACATTGATAGAATCTAGAAAAATCAAAGGAGTAGTTTAGGGCGGTAGATATTATAGAGGAAGGAAACTGGTATATCAAAAAGGTTAGAATATAAAAGGTTAAAAATATAAAATTTACGGAGAAAGGTAATTCTTTCATAGAAAACCTTCAATCAGACAAATAAGATGTCTGTATATGCGGGACCTGAGTGAGACCTGCAATTTTAGGATTAAGCAAGATAAAACTAATGAAATTAGGAACATATATATATATATATATATATATATATATATATATATATATATATATATATATATATATATATATATATATATATATATATATATATATATATATATATATATATATATATATATATATATATATATATGTATATATATATATATATATATATATATATATATATATATATATATATATATATATATATATATATATATATATATATATATATATATATATATATATATATATATATATAAATTTACATACAATATTTTTGACAGAATAAACGTTTGATGAAATTGCTAAGACTTTTGAAAGATTCACCACTGTATAAATTTACAGAAATAAAAGAAAAATTAATTTTTAATGATACAAAAAATCTAGCTTTTACATCATTTCACAATTTTAACCGCAGAAAGTTAGAACATTTTTTTCTCGTCAAAAACTGACATCAATAACCTAAAAAAGAACTTTCAAGAATGATTTGATAATAACTAGGCCTGACAAAGGTGTTGGTGTTGTTATTCTTGAAAGAGCGGATTACATCAGTAAAGTAGTTAATATGGTCTCTGATACCACTAAATTTGAAATTATAACAGGAAATTGTCTAAAGCTTATTCATTCAGTAAAAAAACTTAATAGATTATTAAGAAAATTGAGAAACTCTAGACGCATTAATGATGATACATATTATTCACTTCTTTAATCGGGTGCAACTCCTGGACTTTTATATGGATTACCCAAAATTCATAAACTTGATTGCCCAGTCAGACCTATTCCTATTGATTGGTACACAGTAAATTATAAACTTTCAAAATTCTTTATTCTTATATTGGATAATCTAACTAAAAATAATTATACTATTAAAGATACATTCTCTTTCGTCGCCGAAATCTTAAATCTTCCTGATGCTAATAAATATATTATGGCAAGTTTCGACATAGAAAGTTTGTTCACTAACGTGCCTTTGAAGAAACATTGTGGACATCATTCATAACAAAATTTATTTACCGAAAGAAAGAAGAGAAGAAAAAGAAAAGAAGAAAGAAAGAGAAAAAGAAAGAAAAAGAAAAAGAAAGAAAGAAAGAAAGAAAAGTTAGAAAGAAAGAAAAAGAAAGAAAGAAAGAAAGAAAGAAAAAACGATTAGTTGTGGACAAAACAATTTAAGTTAATAGATATAGTCAAGTTTTGACCCGTGATTGTTGTGATGTATACATAGCTACAAAAGATATAATATTTTTATTTAATGGAAAATTTTATAAGCAAGTTGATGGTGTTGCTATGGGTAGTCCTTTAGGAACAACTCTTAGCAGTGGATGGTTTTATAAGCAAGTGGATAGTCCTTTGGGGTCTCTAAGTAACATTTTTATGTGCTATTTTGAATCTATTTGGCTTAATGAATGCCCGGAGAATTTAAACCGGTTTTCTATAGAAGATATGTAGATGACTCCTTTTTCTTTGCTTTTTAGGAAATCAATCCATACACGAAATTGATTTGTTTTACAATATATTAATTCAAAACACCAAAATATTAATTACCGAGCGGATTTCCAAAACCTTGGATATCGAATAAGGAGAAGTTTTGGGATTTGTTACAATTAAAAAAGCTCCTCAAAACAACAAATTTAAAGCGGATTAAAAACTAAATTCAATTCATTTATCCAGCATGTTAATTAAATTAATTTACTTTAAACGCTTTTCGACGATAGAACATACAAGATCTCATCTACATATATTAATCTTTCGAATGAGTTAGAATTCCTAA
>JABUQX010095733.1:17500-20795 GCA_015478945.1 Trachelipus rathkii | reverse complement strand
ATAATTAGTATATAATAAATATATTATATATATTAATATTAATATATATATATATATATATATATATATATATATATAATATATATATTATATATATTAATATATTATATATATTATATATATATATATAATATATAATATATATATTATGGTAAAATTCTTTGCAGAATTATCCGAAATGAGTCAATAGGAACAGTTTGTGACTGTTCCTTCTAAATTGAGACGTCTATTCAATCATTCATTAAACAGCTTAATAAAAAAAAAGTTAAAAGTTTTAAATCAATAATACAACGCTTCACCTAAGGTTTATATGATATAGCTGATAATTATGTTTCCCAGAGATTAACTTATACTTGGGATTACTGCCTTTTTTATTGAAAGTTTAATTAGTTAAGTATTGCGTAGTTAAAGTTTAAGCTTAAGGCTATCATAATCTATTACCTAGTAAGAGTGGTTGTACCAAACTTTAAACCAAGCGTAGGGCGATAAAGTTTAGAGAAGATTAAGAATGAAATAGAATAGTAGTATAGCCTAACAACCAGCCCTGCTAAAATCGGAATATAAAGAATGGGCTAGCTTGGCATCATAGAATCCTAGCCCAATTCAAGCTTGGACAACTATACTCTGTCTTTTAATAAGGTAAGATTTATCAAGCCTATCCACTAAAACTTATAAAAACATAAATATACTTAGTATTTTCTGGCAATTGGAGAACTATATATAATTAAACAGTTATAGCGCACTGCTACATTTTTAAAAACTCTTCAGTACTCGCTTTTTTTATTAGGGCCCGCTCTCTCATTTATTCAAAAAATACATGCTTCGCTGTTGCCTTTGAAAAAGATCAATTTCCAAACCCCAAAAATTTTTTTTAATTTACCTAAAAATAGACAAAAAATTCTTAATTTTTTGTAACCATTTTAAAATCCCCTACTACTTCAATCGGAAATAGTTAATAGCAAAATAGGAAGTTTTAATACAAGAATAAATATTTCTAATAAACCTCCGACAACAAAGAATTTGCTTAAAAGAACACAAGAACAAAAGAAGTGCTCTTATGCTCCTTTCAGCAATATTAAGGGAACGCCAGTTTTCAAAGGTGCAAGCAAGTTTTAAAAACAAACTTCAATCCAGAGCTAATAGCAATACATACATAATACAATCAAAAAAATAATCAGCTATTAATAGTCTCAAGAGCTTATTTAGTAACACAAATATAAACTTAATATGCAAGAGACCAAATAAAGTACTAAGTAGTTACTAAACAATAGTTCAAGGCCATATGTTGTACAATATAAGCAAAAAAATAATTCACATTTTCGGTAATAAGCAGGAAACGCGAAATGAACTTACCTCAAATTATATTCAAGCAGTCCAAAGGGACAAGTGTTGTGTATAATACTATCATAAATTGAGCAATTAAAAACTTTAAAGTAAGATTTTAGCTTTGAACCATGTTTGTGATATAATAAACATTGTTGTAAAAACCAGAGACAAAAAAATGGGCAATAGGAGTATAACTAGCATTGTGGTGCAACCAGTTTAAATCAGAATTAAAGGTATAAAGTTCAAAAGAAATCTTTTTTTCTTTTAACTATATTAAAAAACAGACCCACATGTCTCAAGGTAATTTTTTTTTTTTTAGGAAACCGATGGTAAATTGCAAAAAAAACAAACATATGTAATGTCGAAATAAGTTTTTTTTAATAGCCCATAGGCTAAATAATATAAAGGGACTAAATTATTCAGTCAATGTAAATGTTTAAAATCCAAAGGCCAATAATAAAGGACCCAACCATATATAATGTCAAGGTCCATGTAAAATGTTTTAAAAAGCCAAAGGGCAAATAAAGACCCCAACATATAGGTAAGGTCATGTAAATGTTTAAAAGCCAAGGCCAAAAAGACCCAACATATATGTAAGGTCATGTAATGTTTAAAAAGCCAAAGACCAAATTAAATACAAATGTGAAAAACACACAAAGTTAATTACACAAACTATGTAATAACCATTCAAAATACCAGTGTGTCTAATCCAATATTCATAAATAAAACAATTTTTCTTTAACAAGCTGACTGTGAGGCAATTTTTATAAGAGTAAAATCAGATCAAGTTGATCATTGAGGCATAGACTCACAGCCAAAACCAGAATTAAAATTGTAAAACTCAAGAATGTAAGTTATATTTTAGAAATTCTACAATATTTTAAAGGAGGACCACTACCCAAGGATAGCAGGCCTAAATACAAAGAGAAAAATGTCAGACGACAAATAGTCCTATAAAATTAAAGCAAAAAATGATGGCATTAGCCTATCACAGTTTAATTTAATGCAATTTAATTTTAATAAAAAAATAAAAAAGTAAGCTTACCAATAATATTTTTCATCAGTTTTCAATCTCTAACCAAATGCTTCATGCACCACCCAAATATTAGGTAATAGTGAGGGCAGAAGTTGTCCACTACCGATTCCTTAGAAAATCGCCGCACCAAATTTATATTAAAGCCTAAATACAAAGTGTAATTCTAACAAATAAGAAAAATATTAGTCATGCTTCAAATTGAATGTAATGAAAATATTATCACAACACAGGTAAAACTTAATAGGCCTATCGTGACGTTCTCAGCTCAGCAGAAAAGCTTCCCAAATCTTGAATGGCTCTAATCATAAAAAACTGTTAAGATATAAAAGATTATTATTAAGCGCATTACACCCAAAAAGACGGCCTGGACAATCCCAACAATACATGCAGCCTTTAAGAGAAAAATTCCTTATTACAGATGCGGCTACTTTCTTTTTTCAAACCCTACTGGCGAGATTTTGGCGTAACAAGACTTTATTCCCATTACTGAGGTTCCAAACCCCAGAGAGATGCATTAATGCCCTAGCACTTACTAAGATGAGTAGAACTACTATACCTAGCAGGTCAATAATAGCCTATTAGGCAAACAAACACTGTGAGCTTCAATTTTAAGCAAAGCGAAATTTACTAGAAATAAGAAGCCTAACAGATTCTCAATCATACACCTCAGAAGCTTCAGCTTTAATGAAAATAATTATAATCTAACTCAACAGGATTAATGTATGGAAGCATCTAAGTGTTTAGCCAAATAATCACATCTAAAAAATATAATTTGTTTGGGAGCACTTAATCACTTGAAAACTTGGAACTAGAAGAGTTTTTTGCAAAATTAATTTCAATGTGAGGAACAAGACCTCTTTCACTTGCACTATAGAGTGCATCAAAATTTCCATATTGCCAAAACAATATTAAAACAAGTTAATTTAATCTTCA
>JABUQX010095733.1:0-15000 GCA_015478945.1 Trachelipus rathkii | reverse complement strand
AAAAATTACTTTAGATTCAAAAGGTCAACTAACTAGACATTTGTCCGTATAATATATATATATTATAATATATAGTATATATAAATATATATATATATATAATATATTATATTAATATATATATATATTATAATATAATAATTATTATATATATATAGATATATATACCAACTTACTTAATACAAATAGTATATTTTTATAAATCTACTTTTCCTCATATGGCCTACTTCTTATATTTTCACTAGTCACAAAAGAAGCAAGTTTAATTAAGTAACGAACGAAAGAAGTAATTGACTCATTGAACGGGCAACAGTCACTTATCATTTTTTTTCTTCAACGAGACCAATAAGGAAATTGAGAACAGCATAAGAAAAACAGTAAAACATTACTAAACGGGATTATAACCGTGTAAGAATAAACACATTTTACCTGATAAGACGTGAGAAATTTGGAAAAAAAAAGTTTATCTGTCATTGAAATTTAATCATGGTTTTTAAGTTATTAAAAACTGCGAGATTAAAATCTGTATTAAAAAGAGATATTAAAATACTGGAAAAAAAAAGATAATATTAAAGGATGTAGGAGAAAATGTTAACTCGTTAACGTTAATCACAAATGGGAACTCGTAATAGTCCGTTATTTCTTTTCGAAATAACGAAAAGCATTAAGAAGTTAACGAAAAATTAACGATAATTAACGCGAGTAACGCTTTAACGCGTTAATGCCACCTTTATATATTATATATATATATATATATAATTATATATATATTATATATAGTATTATATATATATATATATATATATATATAAATTATATATCATATATGCCCAATATTTATAATATATATATATATATATATTATATATATATATATATATATATGTATCCACCCAGCATAATAACCCCAACACCGATACAATAAACATACTCCAACTTAACATCAACGGACTCAATAACAAATGCAGAGAACTGGAACATTTCATGAACACTCACAACATTCACATAGCAATAATACAAGAAGCGCACCTCCCCACAAACATCACAAAACCTACTTTCTACAAATATGACTCAATATACAAGGCAACAGATCCGCCTCAACACAGTCTACTTGCCCTGATACACAAGTCCATAACATATTCAAACACCTCTACACAAACTGCAACACTAATAAACAACAACAACAACATAAAAACACAATCAGTCACAATCAAATTAAGTAACAAATCCTACAACATCATAAACACATATATTCCGCACCAAACTTCTCCTTACTGTCAACCCAATCTAGATCCTAACCTATCTCCTGTGACACAACTCCCCAACCTAATACTAGCGGGAGACTTTAATGCATACCACGAAACATGGTACAAACACCAAACATGCGACAGAAGAGGCACGAAACTCCTATCTCATCTAGAAACACTAAACATACTAAACCACAAAGAATCATATACTAGACTACCGCTTCATAACAAGTAGTCCCCAATCTCACCAGACATCACCTTCTGCTCACCAAACATCTATCCAAGCTTGACATGGTCCTCATTAACAAAACTGAACTCAGATCATCTCCCAATAATCATCTCCCTCAAATACAAAAAGCAAAAAACAAAAGACACCTACAAAACCATACATCAATTACAAAAAAGCAGACTGGGCAAACTACTCACAATACATGGACAATCATCCCAAAACATCACAAATTAATGGAAAAAACACTCTAAGCAAAGCCATAAACCATATCACCAACATAATAACAAAAGCTGCCAATAAATACATACCTAAAGGATACATAAAAGAATACAATCCAACATTAACCCCTGAAATAGAATCACTAATAAAACAAAGGAACCAATTAAAAAAAAAACACTCCAAAACAACATCCAAAATAACACACAAATAGAATCACTAATAAAACAAAGGAACCAACTCAAAAAAAACACTCCAAAATAACACACAAATAACCAACCTCAACACTCCAATCACCGAACTCATTAAAACCTACAACACAACAAACTTCCAAAAACACTTAACAACTTAACTTAACACTTAATAGCAACAGATTGTGGAACACAATAAAAACACTACATAACGCAAAAAAAACAAAAAACAAATAAAAAACATAATACCACAAACACATGAATCCTTAATCAGCCCCAATAACCAACAACCCCTAACACCTAAACAACATAACAACAAATTAGCCAAACACTTCTCCAAACAAAGTAACAAACCTACTCTACATCAAAACAGGAAAACCATCAAAAAGATGAAAAAAATCAAAAACATACAACATAACACACAGCCAATAACTTCAGCAGACCCTGCGAAAGCAATCAAAAACCTTAAAAACTCACCAGCAATGGGCCCAGACAAAATATCCAACTTACACCTAAAACACCTATCACATAAAACAATAGAATATCTCACATTCATCTTCAATAAATCCTTACAACTAAACCACGTCCCACAAAAATGGAAAAAAAGCAATCATTATACCCAAACTAAAACAAGGAAAAGACCTCAATTACCCAGCCTCATACCACCCAATATCACAACTATCTACACTCAGCAAACTACTTGAAAGACTCATCTTAAACATAATAAATCTATACATACCTAACACTCCATTCCATCATGGATACAAACAACAGCACTCAACCACTACAGCCCTAACAGACATCATCCAACCCATCGTTAACGGCCTAAACAAAAAAAAAACCCTATCACAAAACAATACTAATATCAATAGATATAAACAAAGTTTTTGACACAGTACCCAGACACAACTTAATAGAAAAAATCATAAACACACAGTTGCCAAACAACACAAAAAAAAAATGGATAGCCAATTTTCTCTCAGGCAGAACAGCCACAGTAAAAACACAGAAATGTAAATCCAAAATGTAAACATACAAAACGCCGGATTACCCAGAGAGCAATATTTCCCCGACGATCTCAAACCTTACACATCAGACTTTACCAGAACACACCGCAATACGCTAAACAGAACATCACAATCAATACGAAGACAGAATAACAATAGCAAACCACTCACCAAAAACTAGGAAACTAGCCAGCCCAACAACAAAGAAGAACAAATGAATAACAATACAAAACTGGGTTTAGAAACAACAGAATGACCCGCATCGTCCCAACAAACATCCTCTTGATTTCTACATTACGCATCTCAGAAACGATTCTTACCAAGATCACAGCGCTGATATCTTTAACAACACAACCAATACCCCACTAAACAAAAAAACCCAAAAATACATGATTTAACTATGGAAAATACAACATGTTAACCTTTTCAAAACACATACCCCAAAACACACATAACATCAGCGAAAGCAGCGAAAGGTTAAAAGCAGTTTAAACAATAAACTTGCAAATCCAACATAACAGCGCAGATAAATAAGAGAGACCTAAGGCAATAACATCTTGCAAACATATTCATAAGAGCCGAAATTACTCAACTACGTGAATCAAAAGCAGGTATGGGCACCAACGATTGATTCAATCATCTACAATTTAGAAGAACTCTACACTACATGCTACAAACTAAAGCAGAAAGCTCTCCAGGAATCTTAACACATGCTGCACAACTCACAACCCACAGCGATGTCAAATACTACCACATCACACAATGAAAACAAAGTATATCTCCCTTTCAATACAAACACACTCTAGAAACTACAATATCCATTGGTATCTACATACTTTGCACAAAACCAAATCCAAACTCTCTCAATCCTTTGCATATCCAATAGGCATTATGCATCCAACAATGACCCAACTAAGTTCTGAAAGATTACTATATATTATCGCACTATAGTGCCAAATTCATTAAAGAGAAATCTATAAAAACTCCATAACCCAACGCTCAACCAAACAGTATTATCATTACGTACAACGAGAACACAATATCGACACCATGATACCCCAAGGATTAGTAGCATCTTCGCAGATTACAACAACCCCGATACAACACAAACTTGGCCATCACAGTAAGATATTACAAGCTAAGACTTACCAAACAAAATTTCAAATGGACGAGAAATACAGGACTACAATACCCCTCCTTCCCCGTCATAGGCTATGCGAGCCACATCTAAAGCCACAACATGAAATGGTGCGGGCTACCATCTAGCTATTACATGAGATACCTAGGGCCCCAGTATCGATATCGGGATATAACACCATCCCGTCAATCACCTAGCCTCTCAGCGCAACACGATAATGCGTCCAGATGGACAGCAGAGCAAGTCTTTCTCCCCACGTCCGGAGCCTGCCAGACCACAAAGAAACCTCGTTGGACATCGCTGAGTTGCACATCGTTGACCTCTCTGGTCCGCGCGACAGGTTGCGAAGCATGCCTTGTCTTCCTAGTGTCCGAGCAGTAGCGTCGCTTGCAGCGGTGAAAATAAAACATATCATCGATCATGGCTTACTACTACAATATCATTCTGTATCCATTTTGTTAGTCGGCATTACGGATACGCTACATACAACTAGTATATAGTCAACAAACAATATATATACTATATATACATTATTATATATATATAGTTAATATATATATACTCTGATATAAGGGTACGCTAGTTATTATAGGCGTAGTAATGCTCATCTAGATACATCTAGGTATTATATAGTAGTATACTCATATTAAGAAATATATATTATGTTCGGAGCTAGGGAATAAATATTAAAAATCTCGCGAATTCAATGCTTTGAGCATTAGATACGCTACATTTGTATGCCGCGGCTTATTCACAAAGATAATATTATGAGTATTCCATTTCTCTATTTATCCTACTATTATAGCTAGGTGTGACACACCCACCCTCTAGTATCTAACGATTATAATTACGCGTTCATATATAAAAGTATACTTAGTTAGTATGACTGGCTGAGAGAAGTACTCACTACTTATTTGATAGTATTAGTCCATAAACTTAAACCAGACGTAGTTAAGTAACCTATATGGTGCTATCCGAAATTATATTGACCTATATAAGTATAGGACTATATATATATGAATATATGATGTATTATAGTCCGTAGTTATGTACAAACTTAAGTTTCTGTTCTTTATCCTTACGATTTCTGTCGAGTGGTTATTTCATCGAGTTAAGATGAATAAGTCGATATCTCTATACTCAATATGTCTTGATATTCTCATTATCCTATAAATAAGCATGGAGGCATAAGCGGTAATATATTTATGAAGAAGTAAGGTTAGATATTTGAATATATATATAGATAGTCATTAATCAAACCTAATGTAAATTATTATAGCTCTATACTACTTTAGTTATATCTATTTATATATACTAAAATAGCATATAGCGCTGAGTGCATTATTGAATAGCTTCAGGAATACAGAGTTACCCGATTAAATAGTATATATATGAAGATCCTGTGTGGTAGCCTAACCAAAGAGCTTTATTCATAGCCCTAGACTCTCCAACAAGCTGCGTACGAGTTAACGACCCTTTCTGGATGTCCCTTCGATCGCTTGCCTGTAGCAACTGTTTTGAGGCCGATCCATGGATCCTGGTATGCGTTGCCACGAATAAAAACAAAAACTCTAAACGTGATAGGACATGGACCTTGCGAAAAACCTATGACCTAACCAAGATTTCTTATATATAAAGGTATATAATATATAAGTTTAGCCGACAGGGCCCAGTATTTATATTTCCTGAATATGTACATGTGATTAGTATATGCCGTAATATAAATAATAACTATCCTACTGTGGTGATAAGTATATATTATACTATGTATGTATAATATACTGAAGAGATCTGTGGTGTAACCCTAGTAATACCGAAAAACTTATTCTAGTAACCTAACAAATTAAAAGCGCTATCCAGTACGAACCATATCTGGACGTTTCTTGGCGTTGCCGCAAATAGACATAAAAACGCCCAACCCTTAGAGATATTGATACGTCCCTGCCGAATTAAAAACACAATGAGACATTAGACCATAGCATGGTTCGTGCTTTTGCGCGATAACCTAGACGTTAATCGTAATAGGTCGTCTGGTTAAAGTAAGAAAAATTAATAAATTTAAGTTAATAAATAATCAAATCACGAACTTCCATATGGATAATGGTCAGGCTTTGCCCCTATAGCTTCTACACATAATATAAACGAACCAAATGACCCCGGTGTAGAGTTTGCTCCATTTATATAATACGAACCTACAAGCACAGTTATAAGAAATTGTGTTTCTATAAACCATCACCGTAGTGATTTATGTGTCTACCACTTTGAAGCGCAAATATTGCAAAATTATTCGGTTTACCTCAGAGCCCATATTTGTTTAGTATCGTACAAATTTACATGAAGCTCAAATTCTCCTCCTAATACATTCAATTTACAAACGTTTCACCAAGACAACTTCGAAAAGATCTTAATTAAATGTTACCATAATTGATCTATACACAAAAAATATAAGCCCACAATCATCATCCTTCGAGCAGCTTGCTGAGCGTCTACAAAAAATCAGTTGAAAATTTCGGTACGGATAATTTTCTATATATAATACTAATATTTTATTCTCGAAAATTCAATACATCTTTTATCTCCAAAATAGCTCTCTTTAGTAATATAATACATGCTTTTGAATAAGTAAATATATAATAGTAGCTGCTAAGCTAATACTGTTTTCGTAGTACTAGAAATACTTATATAGTTATTTCGTGTTGTACCTCTTATTTTATCTTTTTATATACTTTAAGTATAATTACTTTTGCCGTTCCTATAATCAGTTATATTTGTGATATAATATTAAGTAATATAATACGTGTCCTTAGAAAACCTGTACCTATATTATATATCACTCGCATACAATATTGTTGTCGATATCAATAAAGCGATAATTGCGAGTTAGATATCACTCGGGTGTCAAAAAATCGAAGATTAAATAATATCAAATATTGAAACTCGAAGGGTCAAGACATAGAAAACTAAGTTTAGCCATATTATATTATATATATATATTATAATAATATATATATAGTAATTTATATTTTGAGTTAATTCGATAAATGTTTTACGATAAATTTTTCATATATTCTCTGCGTCTATTTTAAATCATAAGTAGAGATCTCGGAGAGGCGATTTTCTTTTTAAGTAAAAGAAACTGATGTTAATTATTCACACTTATATATATAACAGTAATATAGTATATAACTCTAATATCTTCCCGTTAGGCGGACTTCGATGTATATATAGACTAAGATTTGTTAATTTTCCGTGGCTATTCCTCCATGACAACATAATGTTTTTTTACATGTTCTAACTGGATCAATGCTTTTCTTTGAAAAGCATTATTAATTGTCAGAAGACCTACCACTTCTCTATAAAATAAATACGAATATATTCAAAAATCTATGAAGGTAACACCTGTTAATGATTAGAGCTCTAAGATATGACAGTCAATATACATTCCATCCTAATCGTTTATAGATCTTTTAATAAAACTTTTTCCTACTATATCGGTATCTATTTTCAATGTCATCAATTAACGTTTTTTTGTCTACTTTCTACTGCTTTGAACATTTAGTGAATAAGAACATCTTCTAAACAGACCGCCCTAGATGGTGTAATATTCTTTTAATAGTTTGATATCTGAGAAGTAGGTAATTTACAATTACAAATTACATCTATACTAGAATAGATAGTTATCATCTATACTGAGAGTCCATTATGCGTTTAGATAGGCACTCAATTATATATTACTTTTTTCAATTAATAACGGCATATAATATAATAATATTCAAAACTGAGCGATGAAATAATAGGGAGTTGTAATGTAGCTCATAAGTTCTTTATCTCACTAAATATTATCATATCTACGTTAATATTGAGTAAATATTATTTGTAATATATTATATTATCAATATTAGGTAATTAATAGTATACTATCTTCATGACGTAATACTATATTCTTACATTTTTGATAAGAATCATATATATATGTTATGATTATAATATTTGAATTTTCTTATTGAAAAATTATACTCATCCTTTTTATCTTATTAAATACTAAATATTAAAAAATATACAATCTGTATATAATATCAGACAGGTACTCAGGTTGTATTATATAGTATATTTCTTGGCACTAATAATATATATTATAAATATAAAAAGTAAGTATAAATAAAAATATAAAATAAAGGTTTTCGATATATATACTAGTATATAGTATATAGTATTATTATACTATGCTCTCATATAATAATAGCTATGTATTACGAATAAAATATATATTACCAGTCTTATATATACTCCAGCGTTTTTAAGTATTACTTATTGGATAATAGACTGATGTAAGTATTAATACTATGTGAGCATAATAGTCACATTATATCTGATAATATTACGATGAATCTCCCGCTACTGAATAAGCGTTATGATTGAATTGTTATACTTGTTGAAATTTAATATATAAATATGGTTATAATTTATCATTATATTAGTGAAAATGGAGACAGGACAATCGCGCATCTCGCAATATGTGAGAAACATCCCGCACCTAAAAATTGACATACATCGGCAATCCGCATCCCGCAGTCCCGGCATGCTCGAATCCGCTCCAACTCCTCTTTAAGTCAAGAAATGAGGATGTTGCGGAGTGTTTTCTTGACTATTTGATTAAATGCACATAAAATAATTTAATTTATTATTAAGCATCTTATCGAGAATTAGTTTAGTTGGGAAAGGAAATAAATATGTACTTATTTTTATCTTTTGACGTGTAGTACTTAAGACAATAAGAATACTTTATATTATTTGATAATAGCTATCGTTTAAATAACATAAAGAAAAGTATATTATATGTGATAATTAGCTACTCTGAGTTAATTTATATATTATTCTATTACTAATATATGCATTAATATATTATTACATTATTATGTATGTAATAAATTATTGATTAGAAATATCCTAATCTAATTATCAACTACTACGATATGTATAATTAAGTTATCAATTGTTAAATTCTATACAAAGCTTTCTGACCGTAAGTCTATATTCCCCATTGTAACTAATTTATATAAGGACGTATAAAGCAATAATAGACTGATATGAATGAATAATGTATTAACTATATATTTATATATAGTGGTAAAATTAGGGATATACTATTCTTACTATATGTATAGTAAAATCAAATAGTGATTATAGTATAGTATTACATTTACGAACGGTATGGCATACGTGTAGTTCTCAAGCTACAATGATTTAATAATCAAGTATCTGCGCCATAGATTATATTATTGAGAATATAAATATATATTAATTATAAAGTTACTATTTTTTAATAGATAATTTATTATAAATAGTCATCGATATCAGTCTCGCTTACTTGATCAATAATGATATATATATTTTTACTTTATATGCATATGTAATAAAAACTATATATACTTATATAATAAAATAGATTTGCAGGGGAGATACTCTTCAGCGCCAAAGCAGCGCTTTTGCATCAATACAGGGAAAGTGACTGTACGATTTTAACATCCTTCCTCGGTTGTTCTACCTACTGACAATATATCTTTCCGGCCTGGCTTGCCAGAAAAAATCTTTTCTAACAAACATGTCTGCTAATTCATCCTCTTCCTTCCTCTTATTTCTGATCGTGGATGGTGTTGCTAATTCTTCAACTGGAAAGGCCAATCTCTTCAGCCTTCCATTTTCCTTTAACTCAACGCCTGCCGATTGCTGCTATTTCCTTCTTCCTCCCTCCTTCTCCTGCTCAGGGGTGATCCTATGTGTTTCTGTGGTCCTGAGACTATCATCTTTGATCGGGTGCGTGGCTGAACCATGAGATCTTTTGTGAGAATGAACGTTAGGAAGGCGTTGTGCTCGGATTTGGCAAATTAACTCCCCGCTGAATGTTTGAGGCGGGTGAACGTGCTTTACGTGCTGACCCCGCCGCCTTAGTTCAAGGCTTATTTCATTATTATGTCGTCAAACTAATCACTTTCCATCAGTTTGTAAAGATCACGCATTATGCCTCCAAGGCCTATTCAAATCCCGAGAAAATGCCAGTTCGAAGTCCCTCTGAGTCCTTCTACACTATCCCCCTTTAGCTAAACTCGCACTTCCTATTTCTATCTCAAGATTCTAATTGAAACCCATGTTCTTACTCTCACTTCTAGAACCTAAAACATACAAGGAATCTCATTCTTCTTTGCGGATCGCCTACTAAGCTTTTTTTTCGGCGTTTCAAGGTCTAACTATGCGCAGGTACTACTTTGCCTATTTAACCCATTTATGCGTTGTTACCGCTCTTAGAACACGGGGCGAGGGAGACTTGCCGTGGTGTGGCGCGGTCTTATGATAGATCAAAAGCATTTGAGGTCCCCGGGGCAATAAGTATGCACCGACTGCTCATGCTTTGCCTAAGCTCCCTATTTCTTGTCCTCCTTCTCTTATGGTTTAATTCTGTCTAGCTTTTCTTCAGCGCTCAATAATCAGCTGTGTGATGGAGCGACATGTTCTTCTTTTTTCTCTGTCAATGGGTTGTTCCTCAGGGTTCGTCTGTTCTCCATATTTTATTACTGAACTTCCTCATTTAATAGAATGATGGAAAGTGCTCACTGTTTCTCACCTGAAGCACAGTCTAACTCTATCCACTTCATATATCATGACTCGACCCTAAATCGCTCTTCAACTCATTTCTACATTCTTACTCCATCTTGATTTACTTCTAGAATAATAGCCTCTGCTCTTAACCTTTCTGTGATAAGAATTCCTTCTGATATATGGGTTCGTACTTCAACCTAGAAATTCAATTAATTCTCTCTAAAATACTCAACTTCTACATAACTGCTCTCCCCCTCCTCACAAACCCTTCTTAACTTTTCCCTCTATATCTTCGACGTTTCTTATCGTTCTGCATACCTAAGTTTGCACAATATATTGCCCATTGGCCTTCTGGCGCTACATTAAAAACAGAAAAAATTCTTTGGTAACCCGTACTCATTTCGACAAACGGTGGCGATGGGGCTATAAGGACTTCTCAATTATTAAGCACCGAACTGGATGAATCGAGTTCTGTTAAAACTGCGAACTTCCTTTTCTCCTCTTTCAAATACGTCCGAATGACAATCCATTACAATGGGTCCCTCATATTCCGCCATCGTTATCGAACGTACTGTTCAATCATACTGCCCAAATTGGAAAGTGCATCGTGTTAATCTACCCTCTGGTTTCTGATATAGGAGTCAACGGACCACAAAGAACGTCCTGAGCTTTCTAGTTCACTTGTATCCTCTCATCTTTTTCGGCTCCGGATGTGTTCTTGGTTACCGTTATCTCACATGGTTCCTCTGATAGTTACTCGGCGCGAAGTTGTGTCGATGGAACTTACCACTGCATCGCGTACCACCATCCGCTTTGAAGCCTCCATAGCACAAGGGCTATTCAAATCATCCTGTCGTGTTCCTGTTTGCTACAGTAGTGTTTGTGTCCTTTTTTCATGTAATTATTTCGGTCCCCGAGGCTGAGACTCCAACCTGATGTTCGCTGCTCTGCGTTACCTTGCTTTCCCGTGGGATCACCTCTGGTGTGTGGAGAGTCTCTTCAATCTTCTGTGTTTCTTGGTTGAATCTAATCTCCCTCACTTTAAGCCCTGTGTCTGTGCTCAGTCTTGCGTAATTTTGCGCTACGAATGAAATTTTGCTGTCGCAACACCCCCTCCGCTAGGATAGGCCTCTGCCCGTGAGTTGTTAATTTAGTATTATTAATATTAGTAGTATATATATAGTATATGTATATATTATATATATAAGTAGTATTATATATATATAGTATTATAGGGTGGGATATACACCTCGTAGTTACCTATAGCTTATATTATAGTATGATGACCGTATATATGACTATACTATATACTAAATTATATATATATATAGCGTATAGGTTTATACTCAATAGTATACGTATGAGAATGATTAATTATCCCCGAATCTTTTTTGTGCCTATTTTCAGTGTGGTTAAGCCATGTAATAAAACTGTCTCCGCCCTAGATGCTGGTGCTTTCTACTTTATTTGCAGGTTAAGAATAATTCCATAACATAGAATGAAGAATACAAAGTATTTAGTTGCGCGCGTATAGGGTCTCAGATGCCCACCATGAAACCACGCCAAAGTCTGGTGCCTGATTAAAGTATAACAAAACTAAAAAGTAATAAATAAAAGAGACTTCCATATGGGGCAGACATAAGCCTTAAACCTATAAAACAGGTCAATATAACCATTTTTAGTGAAAGAAGATTATTAAAAAGTATTGTCCATTGAGAGAGTGATCACGACTGCGATCATAGTAAAGTAACTATATAAGAAAGATTTTATATTATAATATCAAAATTTATATATTTAGTTACTCGTTACTAGCTTATAAAAGTGTAACTGCACAATCATAATGACTTTTTATGTAAATTTGTCTGATGTGAACACATTCTCAGACCAAAAGAATGATAGGTCCCATTTACGCATATCGAATTATCGTTCTAAGAGCATAAATAAGCTCTCATTAATTGTGATGATAATAGATAGTCTATATATCCAGTTACACGTGTGAGTTTGTGTTTCAGGAAATATATTATCTTACGTCTCGAACAATCATGTGTAAAGTTACGTGAAAAATGTTAGCTATCTAGAGATAAACTCATATGCATTATATCCATACTGGGCGTGGTTGTGCGCATAATTTTATTACTATATCATATTCGAGACAGATAAGCAGTTCGCGTTAACGTCTTCTCTTTTTATGGTACTTTTCATCTTATCAATTATATAATAAGATCTTAATTATGAAGTACGTGTATTACAAATAGTATATATATAATATAGCATTTTTACACATCTATAATGCGAATAAGCTCTGTCTTAAATAGGCGTGTTTATTGATAGTAAATGTGATATATAGTGTAACATTATACGTCTCGACTGTAGATGAAATATGTACACACCTCCCCTACTTATGACACTCCAGTATACTGGTGATACAGTCATAGAAATTGTTTAATGGGAAATATACTAGTCTGTATGTGGTATCGCTTTAGAGGATTTGAAAATAGAAACCCTACTCGAGAGAGATAGTTAGTGTATGCAGAATCAGAGTTTGTTTATTAATAAATATAATCGCTTTAGAGAACATATTATAATAAGCTTGTAGTTCTATGGCAGATCACAAGGTGCTTATTGAAGTATCACAATTATGAATCTACAGCGAAGATGTCAGCACGTAACATTCATGCAGAACTACACATTATGGTCTCATTTATACAGTAGTACGAAGTTCCAATTTCAATTTAAGATAGGATAGCATTACTTGAGCATCCGATTCTCGTTCGAATACAGCCATAGCTATAGCGACGCTAATTGGCCTGTATCGAATAAGCAGCTTAATTGCATCCTCTCAGTCTTATTTTAATGTCTAATATTATAATTTTTTTTCTAAATATATAATTTCTGCTCTCTCAGCTCAAATTAAGAAGGTATCCAATATGTATGATTCTGAAGGTATCGTCGCATTTCTTCTTTTAAAACAATTATGAAGTTAACTAAGTTCTAGTAAACTGTTTCATCTACTATGTCTATTTATTTATTCCTTCCCTCTTGAACGAAACATATGCCCAATCGCCTATTTTCTAAGTGTTGGGGACACCTTCCCACCGTCATATTACTGAACTAATTTCCGTCTTTTTAAAGTTCTCACATATATTCTTAACCTGAAGATTTTCAAATATTTTAAATTTCATAATCTTATCTCAGGTAAGGAATATGGCTTCCGAAAATAACTCTCGACTGTAGAGAAATTCTATACTTGTCTGAATATTGGTAGCCCTGTACTTCAATATATCTTTGAATCTTTTTTCATGGTTCCTAACGAGTCAAAAAATTATCTCAATAAAGTTTTGCACGAAGCTTTGATTTAAAAACTTCCCCCCTTTTGGAACCAATTCGTCTTCTTCTCTCTTTAATCTTTTCTCTAATTTCAGTTCTCATCTCTTTACAGTAGATACTGAAGACGGCTGCTACTTATTTTTTACCTTTATTAATAATGTTGTCCCTCAGATCTCGGTTTTATTTCCTACCCTCTTCCTACCGTTCATTAATAGTAATTTATGTCTTTTCTTCATCTATCGAATTTTATGCCGATTTCACCTTAAAGCAAATCTATTATACCCATCAACGGATAACAGATACTAGGAGTGTCACTTTGAGACAAATGATCTCTTATTTTTCTTGTATATTTTCTAATTGGGCAAGAGTTGATTTCAATAACTCGAAAACTCAGACCTTGCAGTTATATATCGTAGTCAGAAACTTCCACAAAACTGCACCCTCTTTGAAAATACACAATTGAAATTTTCCTCTGCCACCCCAGTTATTAAGAATATGAATCACACTTCAGGTTTAACTTCACCCAAAAAACTATTCATTATTAGGTGCAGTCTAAGGCTTCACATCTTATAAATTCATACATTGATACTAACTCTCTTCAACATCTTTATCTCTACCGAATTGTTATATCACTCTACTCTTATATTGTCAATTGAGAAAAAGATTTTAAGTTCTCTAGTGGCACAGCTCTTCCATTTAAAATGATTCGTCTCTACATACAATCTCAACATTTCTCAATCTGATTCTCTTACCAGAACTTAACCTCTTTGAAGAACTTTACCAGTAAGGTCTGGAAAACACTTGCCATTTCTTTTTTTTCGATTAACAATTCAAAAGCCATATTTCAGAGCAAGTTGACATTTGAATTTAAATTACAGTCTGAGTGGTGTTCTTAGTCTGGCGAGTGTCATGGTACCATTGAAGGAGCTACTTTTCTGCCAAATATATATATATATAGAAGATAGATTAAAGGGCACGAAACGCGGGTGCGTTTACGATAAATGCGAAAACGGTTAAACACCCACCTGATAAATTGAACGAAGCGCTACCG